>ML677344.1:15481575-15530094 GCA_007922305.1 Dermatemys mawii | reverse complement strand
GTGGACCAGCAATTCTTTGTGTCTCTGTCGAAATGCCGCCAAAACCGGAAGGGTTTCACTTGGCGGCTTTTCGGTGGATGCACTCCAGAGTTTGGAGCATCCGCAGAAATGTTGCCAAATGGAAAGGGAGCTTGTGACCCCCCAGTTTGAGAACCCCTGTTCTAGGCTGTATTAGCAGGAGTGGTGTAAGCAAGACAGGAGAAGTAATTATTTCACTCCACGCTGATTAGGCCTCAACTGGAGTATTGTCCATTCTGGGCTATACATTTCAGGAAAGATGTGGACAAATTGGAGGAAGTCCAGAGGAGAGCAACAAAAATTATTAAAGGTCTAGAAAACATAGCCTATGAGGAAAGACTGAAAAAAAATTTGATTTGTTTAGTCTGGAGAAGAGAAGATTGAGGGGGGACTTAACGACAGTTTTCAAGTACATAAAAGGTGTTGTTACAAGAAGTAGGGAGAAAAATTGTTTTCCTTAACTTTTGAGGATAGAACAGGGAGCAATGGCAGGCTTAGATTGGACATTAGGAAAAACTTCTTAACTGTCAGGGGGGTTAAGCACTGGAATAAATTGTCCAGAGAAGTTGTGTAATCTCCATCATTGGAAATTCTTAAGAGCAGGTTGGTTAGACAAGCACCTGTCAAGGAAGGTGTGGCTAATACTTGTCCTGCCATGAGTGCAGGGACTAGATGACTTCTCAAGGTCCCTTCCAGTCCTATAGTGTTAAGGCAGGAGCTCACTCCACCTTGTTTCTCTAATATAACAAGGGCCGACTGGGCTACAACAAGAGTGCATAATTGCAGTGTAGACATATCCACACGTAACAAGTGGTAAGCCAGTTCTGCACATGGCCTGATTATATCCTCATGTCTCTTTCATTAGTGATGTCCTGAGCTGGAACAAAGCAGAAGATATGTGCTCACTATAGCTAGTTCATAGGATATGGAGACTTTAGCTTCTAGGATACAAACTTGGATCTGGTTCTGTTTGTCCATTTTAGAGTTTGTGCACTGAGGAAAACTGATGCTTTATGCTATAATTAAGGTTAAGATTTTGTCTGTTATTTTTAGAAAAAGTCATGGACAGTTGCAGGCAATAAACAAAAATTCATGGAAATTGTGATTTTTACTAAAAATAATGGGGAAGGGGCTGACTGCTGGGCAGGACTGACAGCCTGATCCCTGCCACTGAGGGAGGGCGGATCCAGCCCCTGGCAGCTGACCGCTGGCGGGGCCTTGGCAGCCGTGGATGCACAGTTGAAGCTGAAGAAGTCATTGAGGTCTCTTAAAGTCACAGAATCCATGATCTCCATGACAAAATCATATCCTTAGTTATGAATCAAGGGGCTGCCAGTATCCTGCAAGCAGTACTGGAGGACAGTGGTTCTCAGTCTTTCCAGACTATTGTAGCCCTTTCAGGAATACAATTTGTCTTGCATACCCCAACTCACCTCACTTAAAAAATATTTGTTTACAAAATCAGTTATAAAAATACAAAAGTGTCACAGCACATATTACTGAAAAATTACTTACTTTCTCATTTTTACCATAGAATTATAAAATAAATCATTTGGAATATAAATACTGTACTTACATCTCAGTGTGACACTTGAGCCTGTTTTTCCACTTATGAGCATTGTCTGAAGCCTGAGCCCCAGGTCCCGAGGCTGAAACATGTAAGTTAGCTTCAGAGGGGTCCCCTGTGGTATGGGACCCTGGGCAGATGCCCTGCTTGCCATGCCCCCCCCAAATGCTAGCCCTGCACTTGGAATTCCCCATAACCCATCCTTTGGCTTCCCATAGGGGCTGCAAACCCCAAGTTCAGAAATCTTGATCTAGAAGAGCTGAGTACCCCCAGAAGATCTCTGTGTACGTATACCTCTCAGGTTGAGAACCACTGCTGGAGGAGACAGGTGTGCCCCACCAAATGGAGCAAGCCTGGAAAATCCAGAGCAGCTGACAAGCCACTAGCCATTTGATGGCTGTGATGATGTAATGGAAACAAGTTGGTGGCTGTGGACATGAACACTGACCATGTCAGGGTTCAGAGGATGGTTCAAAGCACTGTAGTAGAGTAGTGTGAGGTTAGAATGGTCTGCTACTGTCAAATAAACTGTGATTCAAACTATTGGGGGCATACCTTTACTGGTGTAAGTCTGAGGCCTTGAACCTGCAGGAAACCTGAGGGGAGGGTTAGCTCCATGGTTTGAGCATTGGTCCACTAAATCTAGCGTTGTGAGTTCAGCCCTTGAGGGGGCCATTTAGAGAGATGGGGCAAAAATCTGTTAGATGATTTAATTAGGGATCAGTCCTGCTTTGAGCAAGGGATTGGACTAGATGGTCTCCTGAGGTCCCTTCCAACTCTGATATTCTATGAAATTATTTCCCTTTTTTGAAAGAGTATGTGTGTATATTATAGATTCTTAAAAATATTGTCAGATATTGTATCATGTTAGGCACGTGTGTACATGAAACAAGTAATTAAATCTGTTGCATTAGGCGTGCAGCAGATGCTTTGCGAATTGGGGCTCTTGGATCACATTTTTTCCTCATACGTTAGGAATACAATATTGGGTAAAATATACTTGTACACTATCATTTCAGTTTCAATAGCTTTCCAATGATTCTGTCAGATTAAAGAGCCTTTTATTATCAATAAGATGATGGAGATTTGTGTCACCTTAGAGACTAACCAGTTTATTTCAGCATAAGCTTTCATGGGCTATTGCATCCGATGAAGTGGGCTATAGCCCGTGAAAGCTTATGCTGAAATAAACTGGTTAGTCTCTAAGGTGCCACAAGTCTCCATCGTCTTATTTACGGATACAGACTAACACGGCTGCTAATCTTAAACCTTTTATTATCAAATTTCTTTTCCCTATCTGACTACTTACAGATTGATCATGCCACCTTTTAACTTTCTCTTTGTTAAGCTAAACAAATGTAGTTCATTGAGTCTTTGGCTATAAGGCATGCTTTGCAACCTTTTTTAATAAAGTTTGTAAATGCCAAATAAGGTTCTACACTGTCAAATCTTAAGTGCCTTTGGTTTAGGAGGCTTGAATCCATCTCCCAAACAACTGTAAATAGATGTGTTGAGTGTTGCAAAATTGAGTTGTGTATCGGTGCCCTTTAAATGGACTGGGCTGATGTTTGTCTCCCATTCTACTGGGATGTTAGTCGTTCTATAGGAGTGCTGATCATGGTTCCCTAAAGTAAAAGTAATTTTATTCAAGTGCTTATTTTGTACACTATGATGATGTATACGGCCAATAAAAAAAAGTTTCTACCTTTAAAGAACTTAGCCTAAATAGGCTCTGTCTGGCTCTCTATGTAATCTCTGAATGCTTGCTCTGTCAAGTATGAATTTTCTCTCCTGAGGAGTTTTCTTCCATTTAAAAGAGTACAGGTGAGTCACATCTTAGGCGTGTTTAACATGCATGAATTCAGCTTTGCGCGGTTGGCAAAAACAGGAAAAAAACCCAACAATTTAAAAACTGCATCGCTAGTGCGGTCGATTCAGCCCACCGCTCAACTCAATGAGTTTCACTACATGCGTTTTTTGCTTTACGTGCTAACTGCAGAATGGAACCCCCATGTAAGATGAGACTCACCTGTAATGGGAAAGGGGTGGAAGGCAAAGCTCATGTGCAATGTGAGATTCAAATGTGTGAAATTCTGGCTGTAACTATTTAAATTAAATGAACCAAAAACCCCTGCAACTGTTAGTTACATTTTTATTTAATACGATATTTTTATTTTCTTTCAGATTCATGCACATATCATCCAGGTGTACCAGTTTTTCATGATGCTCTAAAGGTGGGTATGCCAAAATATAATAGTGAAAGGTTCTTTAAATCCTTAGTGTGTCTTTGGATCAGTAGTACTGTGCTCCAACTCAGTCAATGATGTAGCAAATGTCCTATCTCTGGAATTCAGCAAACCCTCTCAGAAATGGCATCTATCCAAAGTTGAAAAAGAAACTGATTATTGGCTAGATTCATGCAATAAGTTACAGGTACATTGTTTGATCACCCATTGCAGCAGGTGATTATTATTTTTCTATTAATCTCAAACTGAGCATGTTGTATAAGCATTACATATCCTATATCATTTTGTGAGAAATATATTGCCTTACCACAGCCAGGTAAAAAGCACTGCATGTAGAACTGTTTTTGATTTATAGACATTTTAGAATTTCAGTACACATAATTTTGTGTATTCTTTTTGTATTTTTAAAGAAAATTGTCTCATTCAAAAACTAATAAACTTTGGAAAGATTAGACCTTTTTCTCAGTATTCTCTTGTTTGTACCAGCCGTTCTTAAACTGTGATCTGTGGATCACTGGTGGTCCAGGAAGCATTTGTTGATGGCCTGCAGAGACCAGGCTGGTAACATGGTCTCTGCAGCCTGTGGTGTTTTGCCTTATTCCCTCTGTTTACTGAAAGTACTGCACAGGATCTTTTCAAAGATACTGTATGGAAAAATTTGAGAATTCATGGCTTATATAAAGGACAAGGCCTTCATTAAGGAATTCTGCCTATCTGACTCTAAATGAAGTTAATGTGAAGTTTGGAAGTGGCAAAATGATAGTTTTAAAATACTGACAGCAAGAAATAAGGAATGAAAAAATCATATCTCAAATCTGTAAGGTTAATGAATTTGTGAATGATTATACAGTGTGGGAGAGGACTTGAAAAGCAACTGACTGGCATCAGCTTGCTATATGGAAAAGATGAGAAGCAGTAGTTAGTCCAGTGAGGAGAAGCCAGAAAGTGGAGGAGTGGAATTTCCTCAAAACCTTCCTCTTTTTCTAATTTTGGGTTGGAGCACCATCAGAAATGGCTGTGATTTGAGAGATGTGACCAAGATAACTATTCCTTGGTAATGATAGGAGTGAGCAGCACAGCTTACTAGCTGACTGTGAATAGCTATTGAAAAATTGATGGTCTGAAGCTGAACACCAGAGTTTTAGACAGAAATAATATCCAGAGTATTTACTAAGGGACAACCTATCCTAATAAATTCTCAATTTGTAAGGGTCAATTTACACTCATTCTTATATTTGCTTTCCACAAGGTATTCTAAGTATAACTTTTTGAGTGATGTACCCAAATATTTGGTTGCTAATATTTTAATTATATCGTTACATTTATTAACCTCCATTTGGGATATTGGATATTATGCAGTATATGTATTCTCTGCTTTTTTAAACCGAATTTTGTACTTTTGGATTATTTAAGCATTATAGATGTATAGACACTTTCTTTGACCTGCGTATTAGATAATTTAAAATTAGCTTTAATAAAATATTTAAATCATCACTTGTTACAAAAAACACATTCTACCTCCCTTTTTTTCTCCTCCCCTCATTTCCTG
Source organism: Dermatemys mawii (assembly GCA_007922305.1). Classification (NCBI taxonomy): domain Eukaryota; kingdom Metazoa; phylum Chordata; order Testudines; family Dermatemydidae; genus Dermatemys; species Dermatemys mawii. The sequence continues at coordinate 15,524,714 of ML677344.1, read as the reverse complement.
GTCTGACTGAAAATTTATAATGAGCCCCATTGGGTATAATTTTCCTTCTAATCTGTCCTAAATAACCTAAACATAAATGTTATTGTTCAAAATATATTGGCTGTGTTAAGGATGAATATTTAGAGGAAACAGGGACCATTATTTTGCAGTAGTTCAAAGAAAGAGTCTCCCATTGTCATGTCTTAGTTTTCTGTAGAAATACATCATTAGTCAAAATATTTTTTTGTAATAGCAAATTAAAGGTTCTTTGAGTTTCCAAATAGGTTGTTTTGTGTGATGCAGTAAGATCTGTTTCTCTAGCATTAGGACTGTCTCATCTGATATGATAAATGTTGGTTTTGAGTTGACCTAATTGAGCAGATGACTGTCTAAGCCTAAAGTAAAGATGACACTGGACAAGGGGGAATGAAGGAGGCTGGTCTGTGACACTCCAAAGATAAGGAAGAAATTTCTGTCAATTCTATATTGCACTTGAAAATAGGGACTGTGTCCATAGCCTTAGCAGATGAACTCAGCCGGAGATATATTTTAGTTAAATTATTTTATCAACTGTGCTAGTTTGCCGGGGTTTTTTCATATTGATTCAGAACCTTGCACGGCATAAGAGTATTGTTTCGGTAAGTTTTGATGGAGCTTTATGATGAAGTCAGCAAATGTTAACTATTTATAGCAGCTGTAGAAGTCTTCACATTTTCAAAAATACAGAGATGATTAGCAGTGTCCAAGGGAGAGGAGAATGTTAAGACTATAAAGCAGCATATATTGGAAAGAATTATTACTAACTTTTTGCTTCTAATAAACTGTTACTAAGTGGGGTGTTTGCATCTGTCTTATTATTTTTTATTCCAAATTTTATAGGGCTGGTCATGTTGTAAGAGAAGAACAACAGACTTTTCTGACTTCTTAAGTATTGTGGTACGTATTGGTGATTTTTTTTTTAATTGTTTGTTGCTGTTTATATAGTTATGTTATGCTATCAAAAATGTTTGGTGTCAAAAAATCATAGAATTAGATGTTACATTAAGAAAATTTTAATGGATACATCTTGTTGAACCAAAATTATTTTAAATCAAACATAGTGAAGCAAGGCGCTCTTTATCCTTGTGGACTACTTAGATGTCAATTTCTAAACCTCAGCAATTTATTAATTGGTTTTTGCATAATGTATTGATAATATTGTAAAAATCTGAGGCCAGAAGAAGAAAGGAGGGTGTTTTTACACTCATCTAAATCAAAGATTCTCAAACTGGTCCATGAACCACCAGTGGTCCGTGAGTTCCATTCAGATGTTTCCCTCTAAGGTGGCAATGCTCAAGAGAATGAAGGGCCACGCACCTAATTAGTGGAGCTGCGCAAGCATGGCTCCACTAGTTAGGTGCCTGGACTCTGGAGATGACGCACACGTAAGGTGAGGTGGTGGCTTTGGGGAGGAATAGGAGGTAGGTGGGAGGGGGCAATGGGGTGAATTTGGGACATGCTGGGCTGCGACAGCCAGAGAAAGAGGTGACTTTCCCCAGCTCCAGGTCTGTGGCTGCTGGGGAAAGGCATCCCTCCTTTCCAACCCTAGCTCGGGGGCTGCTTTGGCAGAGGAGAAAGGGAGAGGGCCAGCCCCATCTCCGAAGCTGCCATGGTGGGGATGTGAGGGAGAAACTCTCCTCCTTCCCAGCCCCAGATTGGGGGCTTCCGTGGTGGGGGAGACAGGGCTCATCCATTGCATTAGACAGGTAAGACTACTGATACTAAAATATGAATGGTGCGATTTTATTTGTAGAATAAAAAATTTATTAAGTGGGTTTTTTTGTATAGTGCTTTTATCCAAAGCACTTTACAATAGTTATCAAATGGTACAAACAACACTTGGAAAGAGCATTAAGTGGTCCATCGAGTATCTCAGCAATTTTCAAGTGGTCCGTGGGGAAAAAAAAAGTTTGAGAACCACTGGTCTAAATCACAAAGAACTAGAGATTTTGCTCAAACTTAAGAGACTTTTTTTAAACAAGTATGGGACACTTCATTTAAGTGTTCCAGAAAGTTTGTTTATATATCTGAAGACCAGGAGACGCAGAGGTCAATTAAACCATTTTTCAACTTTAGTTATAGCATTTGTTCCAAAGCAGTCACTAAAACTGAGCAAAGGATGAGGGTGAAAAATCAAATTGCATTAATTCATTGAACTTGGATAATAGTTTGTTTCTGAACTTTGAACGTGAAGTGTTTTGCTTTTGGTTTATTTTTTTCACATATGTTTCTATGTCATCTACAACAGGGTTGTACAAAAGGACTCCATAATAGTGAGAAACCACCTGAGCCTGTGAAACCTGAAGTCAAAACTACCTCTGAGCGAAAGGAGCTAGCTGAACTGAAACCTAAATTTCAGGAGCATATAATTCGGGCACCAAAGCCAGTGGAAACTATTAATAGGCCAAGGTATGGTGTATTGAACTGGCATTTGTGCTAAATTTATTTCCAATGCTATCTTAGAACTTGTTTTGGTTATTGATTTTATTTGGAAGATACTATGGTGATAAGCAGCAGCATTAAATCTTAAATTAATGTCCACTTGAAAATTATGTAATATATAATGAAGGTTAGGATATCTATTTTGTCAGATATTTTTTTCAAACCTAGCAATCAAATATTTAAATTACAGCTTTTGATTTTATATATCTCTTATATGAATTAATTCAAAGTATTTTAGTTACATGCTGTGGAAGCATAGGCAAAGGAATGACTATGGTGTACTTGAGAATAGCTTGTACAGTGTTTTGATAGAATAATTGGCAATAATATTGAAGTTTCTAATTTTGATCTGGATTTGCCTGAAATATGGACACAATGGGGCCTTGTTTAACATCTCTTCTGAAGGATAGAAACCTAGTACAGAACCCTTCAGTGTTGTCATTCTATAGGAGCCGAAGTTCTAGTATGGAACTTTATGGTCAAGAGTGCTAATAACTGTGCTATATTGATGTAGTGATATTCTTACTAGAATATAAAATTATTTCTTAACTTTGTAATCAGGCCTGAAAACACACACACTGAGAAATCTAGCATTTTGCCACAAGAAATAAAGTCACTCTACCAAATCAAATAACGTGACTTTTTATCTGAATCACTAACTTTCACTTCAGGTTCCTTAATACCTGTGATTAAAATATAGGCTGTGTCTATTCTTGAGTTTCAACTATTCTATTCTAAGATACCCCCTTGTAGATAAGGTTACAGGTAATGCAAATAATAAGAAATGTTATCATAATGCCTAGGACCCATAGAGAAGAAACAAGACCCCACTGTGCTAGGTGTTATACAAACACAGAACAAAAAGATAGCCCCTGCTCCGAAGATCTTACAGTCTAAGTGTAAGACAGGACAATATAGGAATACAGTCAGATAGGGAAATACAAGGAAACAGTGAGATAATGTGTTAAGATAAGAGTTGTCTCAGCACACTAGTGGCTTACCTGTTAAGTATTTGTAGGCATTATGGCAAAGGAGAGTTTTAAGGAGTCTAATGAAGTAGTTTATAGGGAATTGCTCAAGCATGAGGGACAGCATGAAGGTTTTTGTTTGAAAATTTTCAAAGTCTGCTAATGGAGGAGTGCCTCGTGCCTGTTGGCAGCAACATATCATTACCCAATGAGAGAATGGGGAGAGGTCATGTAGGGCTTTGAAACTGAAGGTGCAATAGAGAAGGAGGAGCCAGTGGAGAAATTCAAAGAGGGAGTGACATGGCCAAAGCGATGGGCTAGGTAAATTATCTTTGTAGCAGAGTTCTGAAAATATCTTTTAGGGTACAGCTGCTGTGTGACCTTCTGAGTGTAGCCCTGGCTCTAATAAAACACCAAGATTGGGTATCTGAGTCACATGTAGCAGATGAAGTCCCTCAACCCAGAGTACAGATTTTGCCTTTGCTAACTCTTCTAGTTGCTTTTCCCAACCCACTAACATCAATTTGGTCTTAACTGAATTAAGACTCAGCCAGCTTGTCACACTAATTGTACAGTTTCATAATGAGATTTCATACTCTTCCTTGGAATTATCTTGTGGGGCAGGTATTTTGTAATGGCTGATTGTGATGGGTTTTTTTATGTCAATGATGGTGAAGAGTATTCTAATCTTGTCACAGCAGAGGTTTGAAAGGTATCCCTCGTCATATTACATCATTTATTTTGACCAAAATAACATGAATGTGTTTAAATATTTTAGCCCAGATGAGCCAATGACAAGCTTACAGCTGAAAGTATCCGCTTCCCTGAAACAAGCACTAGATAAGATGAAACTATCATCAGAGAATGAAGGGAAAAAAGGTAAGAATGTGTAACACAATATGAGATTCCAAAGATATACTTGTTGCCATATCCTTATATAAATGGTAGAATGTCTTACATGCCAGTATTTCAGAATTAGTGACTTCACAAAGGTATTCAAGAACCATATATTCCAGCAAATTAGTTTCACAGAAGGCAGCAATTAAATTGAAACTGACACCAAGAGAGAAACCTGTTTCCATAAACAGTTTATTCAAGCCATCAGCAGTGTGTATTGTATGCACCTTACTTCAGGAAGTTAGGTTTTTTTTATCCCTGGCATATTTTTCCAAATAGTTTCAATGGAAAAACTCTTTTCACTTGGAACAATTGACATTCCAGGTAATTGAAAACAGACCCAGATAATCAAGATCGGATGTCTTTCAAACCAGTATTTTCTAGGAGTTGTTTTGGGAGAGTTCTGTGGCCTGTGTTATGTAGAAGTTCAGATTAGATGGTTGCAATGCTCCCTTCTGGCCTTGGAATCTAGGAATTAAAATTGTATGGTCTCTTTGTGGATGTTCCCATATTGTTTACTCCAGAACTAAACCCCTCTTTCCAAAGGAAATGGCCCTGCCTTTCTAAAAAAAAAATATTCTTAGAGGTTCTAGTTGTCAAGATAACGTCTCCTAGGATTGCTATCTTGGCTGTTTTAAAAATCTGTCACCATTAAATCATTGCATAATAACTCCAAAGTGGATGTATGCAATATATAATGTAAAGAAGAAAGTCCTTTAATTTATCAACAAAAACTATTCATTTATGTGCTGGAGAGTTTTAAACTCTGGGATAGCCCTGTATCAAGTAATTATATTTCTAATACAGTAGCACGCTGTACAACACGGTCACAGTTTTCAGAAAGAAGAGTTCACATTAAGACACCCACCTATGGTGGTGGTTTTTCCTCTCCTAAAGTGACGAGCAGTCATCAACTCCCAACAACCTCCAGAACTGTTTGTGTAAATCCTCCCTGAACATTCCAGCATGGAAGGCGAGTGTACCCTCTGCTATGCTGTCTTATGTGGTGCATAATGATTCCCTCAGCATACCAGCTCAGTGTACAGATACAGAAGTGTATTGGGGTCATGGTCCTGTCTGATCTCTGCTCTTGGTAGCGAATATATAGGAAATAGTTTCTGTGGGCATTTCTGACAGGCCTTTGTATAGGGTGCAGAAAATGAGGCATACTCCTTGTACTCTTCACTTCCCATCTATGGACATATGGAAGAGTCTGTCATAAACTATATATTTGATATTTATAAAGTGGTATTTTTATATTTATATTAAGGATATCTATTTGCCTTCATTTTACAGAAGAGGACAGTGATGAGATCAAAATTGGGATGTCATGTAAAAATGGAGGCTGTTTGAAGGTAAATAGCTGTTTATTCATTCTGTTTACAGTATACCTATAGAATCCTAAGAACATGAATAAGTCAGTATTTCAAAACACATTACAAAGTAATTCAGAGTCCATACAAGGTCCATAAGTCTGAATAAATAGATACACCTTTCAATATATACAGAAGGCCAAAATGTAGATTCTTTTGGACTAATGAGTTGAGGCCCATGACTGAGGTTTCTGGGCCCCAAATTAAAAAATGTAGGAGTTTGTCAGTCTAAGCATCTCTGATACGTTAGTCCAGCTGCTAAAAATTAGGTGGAATGAGGTGGTAGCAAATTATGAAGGGCTTTATTGATATACTTCAAATTGTTCCTGGCAACTAGTGAAGTCCTATTGCAGTCTATGCAGTACCTATTAATCAAACATTCTTTGCTACCTACCTAAAGAACACTGAGTAAGGAAGCAACCATTTTACATCTTCAACCATAAAACCATTCTTCCAGTACCTAAAGTGTCTCAGGACATGTCTACACCACAATTAAAAACCTTGGCCTGGCCTGTGCAAATTGATTTAGGCTCAGGCTTAGGGTCTGTTTTAATTGCAGTATAGACATTTTGGGATGGGACGGCCTCTAGGACTCTGAAGTGGGAGGGTCCCAGAGTTCAAGATGCAGTCTGAGACAGAATGTCTACTCCACAATTAAACAGCTCGTTGGCTTAAACCCTGTGAGCCCAATTAAGCCTGGCATGGATCATCTACAGGTATCTTTAATGCAGTGTAGACATACCCTCATTTTTTCCCCTGACAGCCTCCTGTTGAACAGTAGGGATGTAAACTAAAAATCTGTGGCAACCACAAGATCTGAAGGATTCTTTGTTCTTTATTCCCTGGTGAGAGTGGTGTTTGCACATGAGTTTGTGATCCTCTCCACTGGATTGCAGTAGTCCTATCAATTGGATTACAAGGGACTGGTATTACAGTTAATAGATCCATGTGTTGCTAAACACCTTGCAGTACATTGGACTGCTTCCTTTTATGGTGCTTCATTTTGATGATGATTTTCATCGGGGAATGACCTCATTTTAAGCTTGCAGTTTTTTAATAATGTGCCAAATATATTACTTCATCACGTATGTGTGTGCATACGCGCACACTTGGTTCTTTTCTGAAAAATGTGAAAACAGAGTTGAATAGTTCTGGATTTCTCTGTAAAAAGACGTTAAACTAGCCTTTGAGTACTAATAGCGATAGTATCCTGATATCTGACTGAGTCAATATAAAGGATACTTTTAAGGTGGATGGGGGTGTCTGAGTTTATTTTGCAGCATAGATGAAAAAGCTCATTTTTGGTTTGTTTCAAACACATTGCAAACACTGACCAATATGTATCAATCTGTTTTGCTAATTGTTTTGTTCTAATAGTTTATTTTTTACTGCCTGAAAAGAGAGAATTTTTTAAAAAGTTTTTATATTTCACCAGACATTTGAAGGACCACAGAGCACAGAAGAAATATGTGTATACCATTCTGGAGTACCTATATTCCATGAAGGGTTAGTATTATGCAATTAATAGAATTTCCTTCCATAAATTCTCTATAATCACTCTTTCTAAATACATATAAAATTGGTTATTTTTAAAAAGAGAGATCTTTACACTGTTAAAACTGTTGACAGTGGTAAATGTTTCTAAATATTTGGCTTGTATATGTATTATGGCTAAAGTTAAGATTTTTGTTGTGGTTATTTTCAGTGAAAGTCAAGGACAGGTGACATGAATTTTGTTTATTGCCTGGAAGCCCATGACCCTATCCCTGACTTTTACAAAGAAGGGAAAAAAAACAACCCAAAAACCCTAACAAAATGGGAAGCTTTGGGGTCCACCTGCTGCCTGTGAGCTCCAGAGTTCTCTCATGGTGGCTCGGAGCTGAAGCAGAAAATGTCAGAGGTCTCTGGAAATAATATATTCTGTAACTTCCATGACCTCTGACCTCATTTATGGCTAGTTAAATTATTTTCTTTTGAAATTCCTTCAAAGGATGAAGTACTGGAGCTGTTGTAAGAGAAAAACTTCTGATTTTAATACATTTTTGTCTCAAGAAGGCTGTACAACGGGAACACACGTGTGGACTAAAAAGGATGCTGTAAGTAGTACTAACTTTGCCATTGGTAACTGGTTACTTAAACTTCCCAGCAATTAAGAAAGTATGGTGCTGGGCTGAATTTCAGTTAGCTAAACAAAGACTAATAATTCCCCAACATCCAGAATTACATAATGAGTGTTGGGAGCAATTTAATGAAATTAATAATGGAGTCTAAACAAATCTGAGTGAAATACTGTACTTGTCTGTATACAGCCACACCTTTTATTGAAGCATACATTGTGAAATAACACAAAATAAAATCCGCTGTTTGTACACCATATTTCTAAACAATTCCATAAGGCTTTTTTAGGTGATAGACTTCCCAATCCAACATCTATAAATGTTACACACATGCTAACAAAGAGCCCCAGAAAAATTTCACAGAGAAACATCTTCCTAAAACTAGGAATAGAATACACTTAAACAGACTAAAATAATCTTACTTGCCAAAATCTCATCCCCACTGGATAAGCCACAGAAAGTGAGTGCTCTAAGGCTGTGACTCATGAGAATATTACTTTTCTATCTTCTCCAAACACCATTCTTACACTGGGTTTTTCTTTGCTCTAAAGCATAGTGCATTTTTTTGTTTGATTATTTGTATGTTAGGACACAGAATGTCCTTTTTGCTTATAGCTGTTCCATAGCAGAGCTGGGAATGAACCAGACAGGTTAGTATGGACTTGTAAAATAAAGGAAAATACGGTAATATTTGAAGAGGTTGGTGGAGGATGCAACAAGACTAGAGCAGTGGCCTTCAAACTGGGATGCACGCACCCCCGGGGGTGCGCAAGCCCACCTCAGGAGGTGCACGAGACCTCAGTGCTGCCACCAAGCCCACCCGGGAGACCGCTGAACTCCCGGGAGTTCAGCGATTTTGGTCCTGCCGAAATGCCGCTGTAGAAAGCGGAAGCTTCTGTTTTCTGCCGCGGCATTTTGGCGGACATACCCCCCGGGGGCTGCCAGACATTTTCCTCCTCCGGAAAGGGGCTGCGAGGGGAAACATTTGGAGACCCCTGGACTAGTGTTGTTACACTGAAACAATGTAGGTGAGCACTTTGAAATTTAGAAATACTATCCGTTCAAGTTCTGTTCTTGGATGTATATACACAACTCCATTGTCAATATCTTCTCGGCTCCTGACCTATAAAATAAGATCCACACAGCAAATGTCAGCACTGTTTAGAGGAAGAAAAGAGGTGTAGCTAGGGGCTATCTCTTCCCTTAGTCATATTTTTTTCTCCTCTGAGCCCACTTAATCTCTTGGGAACACAGAATCCTTGTCAGTTGTCTGTCACTTCCTGATTGTAACTGTATTGCTCAGTTTTTCTTGAAGCAGAAAAATGAGGGTAAAAGGACTTTGAGTGCGTGCACAGAAGGAGGGGGAGGAAATCCCTTTAAAAAAAACCCAAACTTTAAACTCATGTTTAGTTTATCAACTTCACTAAAATAGCTGGTTCCTAGCCCAGTGGCACTAGTAGCAAAATCATGTGTTCCAGGGCAGTCTATATTCCCAACTGGCTGGTCTCTGCTTTGGGGAGGTGGCTGAAATGCTGTCACTAATGCTTTCATACAACCTAGCAACTGCCTCACTGGGTCAGCCACAGTATATTAGCTGTACTAGATGCTGTAGTTGAAAGTAGCTGTGTTGCGATACACTGGTCTGCAGTGCTGTGCTGAAACTTCTTTCCTCTTTCTTCCAGCAAAGTGTAAGTACCATTACCTGGGAGTCTAGCATCTTCTTTCTTTTTAACTTCACCCTCCCACAAAAAAAAAAAAGGTGGGCTCCTGGGAAAACTTTAGTTTGTTTCCCACCTGGTACCTCTTTCCACATTCCATCTCTGGGTGTCTGTCTTTTTTTTTTTTTTTTTTTAGCAAAGGAGTTGGGAGTCTGGTTTGCTTTCCTTCTGTCTGGACCTGAAAGTACCAGGTTAAGGGAGCTCAGATATTTTTTTGTTTGTTTTTTTCTGTCATGCCATTGAATGGATTTAGTCTCCCTTCCTGGACACTCCTTTTTTAGTGTCCTTTCCTTCTTCTTTCCCCTGTCCCGTTCTCTATACTCTTCCCACCAAAGGCCACTGTGGAGTGTTCTGTGACCTATTTGTTGCAGCAGTAATACGAAGCCCTTTCTCCAGTGCCCTTTTATTGCCTAGTTCAAGTTTAGACAACAGGCTGTCCAGTCAATTACCATGAGATTTTTCTCATTCCCACCAATACTTCCTTCAAGCATTAGAAAGAGTACAAACCTGAGCCTCTGATCTTGCACAATGAGTACTTCATAGATAGTATGAAAAAATCCTCTTCAGCTGGCCTCTGCACATTCCCAATCTAGGAGAGATGCCAATAGTACAGTTTAGGATGGGCAAACATTTTGGTCTAAGGGTCACAGTGGGATCCCCGGCGCGCTGCTTGACATGGGCTTGCAGCCCCGCTGCCCAGAGCACTGGTGGCACCGTGAGCTGAGGCTGAGTGGGAAGAGGTGGACAGCAGGGGAGGAGCCAGGGGCTACCCTCCCCGGCTGGGAGCTCAAGGGCTAGGCAGGATGGTCCCGCAGGCCATAGTTTGTCCACCTCTGGTGGAGTGTTCTAGTAATAGTCCACATTGGAATGCTCTTGCACCTATTTCCCCTGACCGTGTCCCTCTGAACTTAGAGGGTGGGGCTATTAAAGAGATGGGGGTCATAGTCCAGTAAAGCTTTAATTCATGTCGTTTCTATTTTGTTCGATGGGATGCCTCGCTGATGTTATAGGATGGAGATATTTGACGATGCAAAACCTATATCCTAGTTTGTTTTTTTTTCACCTGTCCTACATTCCTCCCCTGTTCTATAATCCTTGCTTTTGAATGTATATCTTTATATCTCTAATAAGTTTTGAGTCGTCTTGTCAAATGACAAAGTTAAGAAGTGGCTCCTTGCTAAAGAGAGAGATTTCTCCACTAAGATTTTTTTACTTTTACCTAGAAGGTAGATCGATGATCCTTTCTGAATGGAATCTTGATTTGTAGGATGGGAGATGGCCCTCAAACACTTACCATTATGTAGTTTTTCCTTAACATTAGTAGGGTTCCTGCACACATCTGTATGCAGAATTTAGACCTGTATTAGTTATACTTATTCTCATTGAAAATGTCCTACATGACAATTTTCAGAGCAGTTTTTTAAAAAGGTATCTTGAATGCAGAGTTCCAATGCTATATTTTTTTCCAAAATACACCTTTGTTTTGTAGGGGAAAAAAGTAGTTCCATGTAGGCATGATTGGCATCAAACTGGAGGTGAAGTGACTATTTCAATATATGCGAAAAATTCACTTCCTGAGCTTAGCCGCATAGAAGCGAATAGCACAATGGTGAGTATCTTTGTTTTATTTTAAATAGATAAATATTTTTTCCTAAACTTATATTTTGCTATATTTAAAATCAAGTCGCTTGAATGCAATCTTGTGCATAAATATTAAAACATGATCTCTTTTGCTTTTTTAAGAAAACATAAATAAAATGCTGAAACAGTCATCTCCTGTGGGATGGATTTCTTCTTGACAGTTTCAGTCTTAATAGATTTGCAGCTTCCTAAGCATTTTGTGCCTTTTAAATTTTAGAAGTTTGTCCAAAGGAATAAAATCTTTACAAAATATCCTTTAAAAGAAGTTTATTACCAAAATATTTTCTAAATTTTTTTCTCTCTTTTTAAAAGTAAGCAGACCCTCTCTTATGAGGGGTTGTTTCAGATACTGTGCTATTGCACAGATTTTACAATGAAGTATTCTAATTTGTGATTAGTAAATACACATTTTCCAAAATGTTATGCCTAATAGTAATGGTATTGCCTAACCGACATCATCATTGATGCCTTCTACAGCTACAACATTTTGCCACACTTGGCCGTGATCCTGCATCAGGATCCATTTGCACAATCTGTTTTTGTAGAGTCCTGGTGACTTCAGCAATGTAGAATTAGGGTCCTAATGTCATACTTTTATTTTAAACTTAGTCACTTGACATTAATAAATCTCTCTATTTTTTTTCATTTAGCTAAATATCCATATTATATTTGAAGGAGATAAAGAATTTGATCACAATGTGAAATTGTGGGGAGTAAGTATAATAACCTCAAATGTTTTGCTAAGACTTTTACTCAGTTTCACCCTCAGCTATAGCTTTTTCAGAACTGAATAGTTTTAGAAAAAAACTACCACACATCTACAGGTCTGGATTATCAAGAGAAGTTCATTTGTGCAGGATTTACTAGTATAAGCATAATTGCGATATGAGTATTGCCGAAAATTTCTAGGGTCGGACCTTTCCAATTATAGTTGCATGTAACTGCATGTGCCAAACTTGTGCATGCATATACAGTAGCATGCATATTCTACATACATATGCATGCCAATTTTTCTTCATAGCTTAGAGGAGTGGTACTTAATAGGTGGACCACAGGCCAAATCTGGACTGCCAGATGCTGTTGAATGGTTTACTTACAAAAATAATAGCAATAATGATTATATTTTTTTCTGGAGTTTGGACCTTGGCTATACCTTGACCAAGAAATTTGTATCTTGGGGGGGGGGGCCGCCGGGAAGAGATTAACCTGGCTTAGAGTGTAGGAAAGGGCTGAGGCTGCACAACTTTCCCCAGAACCCAAAGGAAACTGCACTTTAAAAGCTGATCTCTCCCTCCAGTGGACCACTCCTCAGGCCTTGGGGGCAACGATGTTTTACAGATTTACTCTGTTCTTTAATTTAGCAAATATTTGGGGATGGAACAGTCCTTGGTAAACTCCATTCTATTCTGTTGCCAGACCCAAATGTTTGGAGACTGCAAAACTCCTGTAATGTGTGCTGAGCATATAGTAATTGTTTAGATATCTCCAACAATCTTATTCCTAAATTTAAAGTGAAATGTATGTGTTCTGTTTCAGGTAATTGATGTGAAGAGGAGTTACGTAAACATGACTGCTACAAAGATTGAGCTCACTATGAGGAAAGCAGAGCCCATGTTATGGGCAAGCCTTGAACTACCAATACCTAAAATGCAACTAAAACAAAATGAAGATATTACAGGTCAAGAATGAAATCCTAAAGATATACAGACTGTTTGTTTCCTATCGTGAAAGTGGTGACTTGCTACTGTAATGCATTTCCTTTTAAGACTATTTTATGTAAGATCACTTTTTACAATACATCTTGCATTCCAGATCAGGGCAAGCACTCCATTACGTTAAAACCTAGTGCTTGCCCTGATCTGGAATGCAAGATTTATTGTAAATTTATTGAAGCTCAGTCCACACTGTGCATTAACGTTTAAAGCATCCTATTCGGACGAGCTACCAGAGTAATCAATGTTAGACTACATACGGTTTGCTATATATCTGATTATAAAAAGGATACAAGGTATGAGTCTGAGGAATGATCAACATGATTCCAGTGATCTAGAATAAACAAATTTGGTATGCAAACATCAGTAATAAATCCAGAAAGAAAGTAGATGCTACTCGGAGTCTTTCCTTTTGCCTTGTGAAAGTGACAGTAATGGCTCCATATTCCACTTATGCAGTGGGTGGTCCCTAGTTTTTGAAGGGCTCTGGTGATATCTGGCTTTTCACCATCTTGTATGGATCTGCTCTGAGCAATTTAAGATTACATTGTGTAAAAGCACAGGTGCGCTATCAACACCAGTACTATTAACAGTAAAAGTGCAACAGCAGAAGACTTGCCAAAAAATTCTATTGTAACTGGAGCCAAGGAGGGAAGGAGTGCGTGAAAATTTAGCCCCACTACCACCCCATTTTGCTTTCTGAATTTTAAATAATCCTAAAACAAAACGGAGCAAGGTAGTGGTTTGATAACTTAGTCTCCCCAGCTCTGGAAACTTACACATTGGAGACCATCTCAAAACCACTAAGCCAGTTAATGTAAGGGATTTTGCAGGGTCTCTAACATGTTAGCTACCACCCCAAAATGTTATTAATCTGTCTCAAAGTAAATACTGAAGCAGGAGAGGTCAGTGTAGATGGTATTTGATGTGTTGGCTAAGCTGTGTGATTAATGTTTCCATGCAGTATACCTAAGTCTAGCTGTTGAGGGATAGCTCTTTCTCTGAGTATTAAATTCACTAAAGAAAAACTTTTAAAAGAAGAAAAGTATCAAGCCTCATAATGAGATACCAGTTTCATGTAAACACACAGCTGAATTATTCTTATTTTTTTTAAAAAAAAAAAAAACAAAACCTTTTTTAAAAGATGGTTATTTAAATGTTTTTAGTTTAAATTCTTTTGGTTAGTACTTCCAGAAGAAAATTAACAGCATATTTTTGTTTTCAGTTCAAGGGTAGAGGCCTTGCTTCCAAGAACCTGGGATATTGTGAAAATCTGATTTGAACACTAGGTCATAACTTATGCAGTAATGCTTCTCTCCCTGCCTGAAATTGAATCTATAAAAGTAAGTTTGGGGCTGCAATTAAAAAAAACAAAACTCTCTAGATCTGCAGATCACTGTTCATATCATAGTAAGTGTAGGTCAGTTTCTATCTAATTAAAACTTACCACAGAAAACTTTAAAGCCCCAATCCACTTTACAGCCTCTGGCTGTTTACTGGAGTTGGAAGGTGTAATGTACCAAGGTCTCAGACAGGATCGTACTTAGTGTGGCTAGCCTCTACTGCTGCCACAGCTACACTTGATGTGGATATGTCAACTCAAGCTCGAAACTACACCTTCCAGCTCCAGGATAGACATACCCTCTCTTGTGCAGGAACATGAACAATTCATTGGAAGTGATATCTTGATGCATAATCATTATTCCATCCTGACAGAGCTGGAAAGGGGAGCCAAAATAATTTTTACAGTTGGCCAGATGGGAGTGTGTAGTGGTTTATGTATATAATAAAGAATGAGAGAGACATCTTCAAAAGCTTAAGAATAAGGGTAGTGTAATCTTTAGGATTTTTCAGCTGGATTTAAGTTTTTTACCTGTGTAGTCTTGAGTTCAGGGTTCCGTCTACAGCAATACTTAAAGACATAACTAATGCGGAAAAACAAGTAGGAAATACAGAATAATGAATATATATTTACAGAGAAACTGCCTTAGTGTTTGAGGCAGAGACTTTCAAAGGGGCTGAGGAAGTTAGTTGCTCAGTTCCCATGGACTTAATGGGAATGTGATGACTGACTCCTTTAGGCCCCTTTGAAAATCCCAGCTTTAGGTGCTACACAAAACTATACAGTTAAAACAAGGCAAAGGTAAAAAGTTAACATAATGCCATGTAAAATGCCTTAAAGTGGTGTCCAGGCTTTCAAAAGTATATCCATGAAAATAAATCTGTACTCTTTGCATGTTGAAACTTGTAGGCGCTCATCAGGCATTGTGTGTGTACACAAGTGCATGCTTTTTAAGTTTAATATTGTGGCATTACTTACTTTACTGGGGGGGAGTATTCCAGAAACCTCAAGAGTAGAGGCAAGTATACAAACTATGCTAGCCATTCCTCTGCATCTCTACCATCACCATTGCTTTTGTGTTAGGAACAGCAGTTGTCACAAAATATAAGCGGAACTCTGAACTTGAATACAACAGGGATGAGCACTGTATAACTACCAAAATAAAATTCTGGTTTTGGGAGGCAAATCACTGTGGATATACCTGTAATAGTCTTACACGCATTCTGTTAATTTTCTAAATCTTGAACTGAATACCTGGGAATTTTTTTAAATCTTTGTGGTTCACTGCAGTATTATTAATGCATCATGTAAAATCCATTTTAGGGAGCTTGTGACAGCTCACATATGACAGAATTAAGCCAAACTTCCACTGATAAGAGTGCAGAATTTGGGTCTAAGCAACTATCCTCTCCACCCCAACCATGTTTATACTATGTTCTGGTAATACGCAGAATGTGTTGGTGATAGCATTTTCCTCAAGCCATTAGCTAGTAAATATTCCACCTCTGCTCCCCTTTTGCACTCAGTTTGCCTGACAATTAGACTCTGAAATATAGCTAGAGGAAAGTCAGGAGTTATTTCTTGTTTCATGTTTTTAATAGAAAATTGTAGATATTTCAGAGCTCGATAACGACAAAAATCAAAACTTTCCCATCAGTATAATAAGAAATTAGGGTTTTTTAAAATATTTCTGTTTAAGTAAGTTCAAACATAGTTTCTTTTCTTATAATTATCTGAAGCTATAGCTTTTTTCCTACTCCTCTGCATGTTCACCCAGCAACGTACTATTGAGCTATATCCTCTTTGATTGAGAATTAGATTTTAAGCAAACCTTGCCGATGCCCAGAAACTATCTTTACAACTTTGCAGATGGATTGTGTCTTAGAGAAATAAAAAGATTTTGATCTGGTGGTTGCCTTTTTATAGTGGAACTCTTAGTATTCCACTGAACTCTGTCAGCAAATAGGAGGAAGGGAAGATAAATTGAGGCTATAATTACTACACTAAACTTAGCTAACACTTCAGACAGATGTATTTAGAGAAAAAAACACAAAGCTTGTAAGAGAGGTTGAAGAGGATTTATTTTCTAATAAATAGATAATTTTTTTATCATTAAATTATAATGAAATTGTAAATATCTGCCTAAAGTAAACCAAAATCAGCTTGGTCTGAATGATTTCTGGCAGTCAAGATTGCCATATCTTGTAGCTTCATTGTGCTACCTTTAACAGATTGGTTTGCCTGCTGCAATCTGTGGAAATTAGTTTTATATTTTTATAATAAACAGAACTCTTACAAAACTATACTGTATTTATTTTATATTTATGTCACAGACTTGGCTATACAGTTGCTTATAAAGCTGTTCACCTCAAAATTCTTAAAGTATGAAAATACCACTATAGTGTAGACTTACAATTTCTCAAGTGAGATTTACATTTTTCCCTACTGTTTTGCCTGCCCAATATGGCATATGATTTCTGTAGTCTCTCAGATTTCAGAACTACTATTTTTAAGATCTGATTAGTGTTTTGAGCACTGGACCATTCAGTTACCATAACTTTTTCATTCTACAGAATATTAGTGTAATTTTTTTAAAAGTACCCATCCATGGATGAGGTGTGTTTTTGTTTGTTTTTCAACATTTGTATTATCAAGGCATTATTTCAGCAGTTTAGTACTGATTTACTGGAAACTTTTTGCTTGAAAAGACATTCACTTATTTTGTGTAATAATGCATTTCTTTGTTTGTAAACATGGCCTGGAGATTGATAAATACAGTAGCTGTTAAATTCATGGTTTATTTTCCATATTACTACCACAAATTGCACTTATCCACATTCAGAAAAATGATCTTTTACATTAATGAAGTACTGTAGCTGTCTGGAACACTGTTTTAGGGTGGTAAATATTTTGCCATTACAAAAAACACGTGCATTACTGTTTTGTCCATGTTTTCTTCTGCATGGGTGTCTGATTTGTCCTGTTCATGTAACTTGGTTATGTGAACTTTTTCTTGGTATGTCATGTCTTCATGCTCTAGTTTTGAATAAATTCTTATTACATGCTGGTTATACTTGTCTGTTTCGGATTACTTCTGTACTGAGGGATAACTTTCTTTGGCTCTGCCGTAGTGATACAATACAGAATTTCTTAAGTACTAAAGTTCTTTTTCTACAGTGTTTCAGTATGAAGATTAGCTCCGGTGTCGGAATGTTTTCCCATTCTCTATTCCATGCTATCTGGCCCTTTTTAATGCTGTTTTCTTTAAAGACAAAGTTTACCTGCATTCTGATCTTGAAGCTTTGTCTCAAAAGTGGTGTGTAGATTCAATATCAACCAAGCAGTTTACCTACCTTCATTCTTTCCAAACCACACAAATAAAAATGAGGAAAGGCTCTACTCTGGGTGTCAAGAGAGTATTGGTATTTCACCTCACCAGGTCCAAGCAGTTCCATCTCTCTTCCCAGCTCTTTGTAGCAATCACAGACTGGATGAAGGGGCTTCCAGTTTCTTCTCAGTAGATAGCTTCTTGGATAGCCTCGTATTTGCCTGTGCTACAATTTGACTAATATTCTCCTGCCACGCAGAGCAACAGCACATGCAGCAAGATTGCAAGTGGCTTTTGCAGCCTTCCTGGTTAAAGCGCCTATCCTAGACACTTGTAAAGTGCAACTTGGTCTTTGGTGCACACGTTTGCTCCCATTATGCCATTGCTCAGCAAGCTAGAGATTGTGCCAGATTTGGACAAGTCCGTCAGTTTTGGTTTAGATAGGCTCCCCCACATGCACACCTTTTTTCATGGCTTGTGAGTCACCAAGAGTGAATGTATGTGTGTAATCACTCGAAAGAACAACCGTTGTTAACCTGTTCAGTAAGTGTTTGAGATGTTGCACATGTCCATTCCACAACCTGCCCTCCTATCCCCTTTGCATCAGAGTTTTTCCAACCAGAAGGAATTGTGGGGAGATCAGGTGGGCTTCACCCTTCATACCTGCACACAGTGGCACTTGGCAGCAGAGAATGCTTGATCTTCATCAACAGGTACCCTGATGGAAAAATTTCCAATAGCTGTGTTTAGGGTCTGCACGTGCCCAAAGTAGAAAGGACATGTGCAGCATATCTCAAAGAACAACGCTTACTGAACAGGTTAGTAACAATTTTTGACTGGAAAAGTAAAGACATCCCATTAACTTATGAGTATATGAAACATTTTAAAATTAATATTTTCTACTTGGCTGGTCAGTATAAGTGACCATTCTGCATGACGATTGCCTCCACTATGTGCACGCGGAGACACCAGAAAGACGGCAGGAGACATACTTCCAGTTTTCAGGGGAGTTGCCAGGAGCGAGCCAGGAAGAGGAAGAAGCTACTAAACCAGCCATATGCTGCAGGTAGAGGGTACCATGTCCCCGTTGCAAACTACTTGGAATCATTTTTCAAATACAGATTTTATTGTTAAATATCAAAATTATAGCCATTGTTGTTCAAAGCTGAATCTCAGCATAGCTGTACCTTTTACTTAATTAAAATATTTTTAGCCTAAAGTTTCATATATTTTAGGACCGCTTTGATAAACACATCGTAAAGCATCAAAGTTCTGGTGACTTTACTGCAAATATCATTTTGGTATAAAATGTTCCATAACCTAACAGCTAAAAACATGATCTATATTCTTTTTGTTCTAGAGAAACTGTAGTCATGTATTTGTTCAGAAACAAAATGAGCTTTTCTGCTTTCAGGAGTTTCCTGTTTAGAGACTTTTTATAGCATCTAATGCCTTTTAAATAAATGGAATGGTTTTTAATCAAATGATATTGTGCTTAATGGAAAAAACATTTTAACCAAAACTCTACATGTCCTTCATTAAATTTCCTTTATGCCCACTTTAGTGACAGTAATTAACACTAAGGGCACCCACTAATGAAAATTACCTATAGTAAAAGCACTTGGTTCAGAATTACTCTTTAATGATAATGGTACAAATTAAGAGGATGTCAGCACTTCCATTATGAGCTGCTTTCTTCAAAGGGTTTATAAATTGCAATGAAACACTCATTCCAGCCTGATATCTGCACTATTAACCATTTAGGAAGGAGTGATACTGAAATACTGTGCAAATAAAATAGCTTTAACCATTGGATTAATTTACCAGAATTGTGGTGGATTCTGCATCATGGACAGTTTTTTAAAATCAAGATTGAATGGCTTTCTAACAGCTATGTTACATTCTACTGTATTAATCTTGAACATAACTGCTCTAGAAGAGAATAGTCTGAAAGGGGGGCGGGCCCCCCCCCCAAAAAAGCAAAACAAAAACTTCAATCATGTATTGTCAGGTTTACAAAACTATGAATAAAACTGAAACTCTTCCCAATCTTGTTTTATGTAGCCATATAGCACTGCCACACTTAAATGCATTGCACATGCACCTTTTCATGTAATGACGCTAATGTTTTAATGTATGACCATAGGAACACCGAAGTGGGGATGGGAAGGAGTCTGACATTCCACTCAAAGCAAGGAAATCCTGTCCAAAGGTAAGCTTACTCCATTGTGCTTAGGTATAAGGTATTGTAAATATCTCCAGACAGTAAAATATCTGACCTACCCCAAATGTGAACGCAGGACCACATAACTGATGTCCTTTTCTTTATCATTTCCTCTCCTTTCTTCCTCACTCCTCAGTGAAAAGCATTCTGATTTAAATATTAGTAAACCAAGTTAATTAGGGTGGGTTTTAATATCAAGAATGAATGGGGCAAATTCATCAGTATTGTAATCCACTGAAGTCAATGGAATTACACCAGGATCAATTGGTTGATCTATTGTTTCTGCCACTCAGTCATTGACTGACATCCATATATTACTGCATTAGAAATAGGCTAGTATCTCCAACTCCCAGATAGCACACAGGTTTCCGTGTCAGACTTTTTATCTTGGGGCACTAGTAGCTGGAGGCAATTCTTTCCTACCCTGACAATCTATTGCCTAAGGATTAAGGAAAGGGGTGTTCTATAGGTATCCACAGTTCAAGGGTAGTGGCTCAGATTTCACTCTAAAAATATGGCCTAGTTTAGAGATGATAAAAATTGCTGTATAAATAACACATCAGTAGGTCATTGTAACTGGGTGCGACTTTACATGCCTATAGGGCAGAAGGAGCCGGTGCAAGTAAAAAAGCATCTCTCAGTAGGATCTCAGATAAAAGAGGGAGCCTGTTCTAGCTCTCAGCCTCCTGTGAGCTGCTTTGCCACTACTCTCTGAGCTGTGTTTATTTAGAAGTATATAACTTCTCTCCAAAACACCACACAATAGATTCAGAAATAATCAGCTAAACCATGCAAGAGAAATAATGAACTATCTAATAATGAATTAGCTTCCTTCATTAAGGTATCCAAGAAACCTGTAGTTTTCAGTCCTCACCAAGGAAATAAATGAGCCTTAAAGCACGGCCTGATGGTCAATGAATTCACAGCCCCCAGGAAAAGTTTTAATGTAGAGAATTCATCCTGGGAAAAATCCTCTGTCAAAAAACCCCCTTTTTAAAAAAACAAGATTAACGGGTCAGCAACATACCTTCATGGCTCAGCACTGGCAGTAGCATGTTCAGACACAGGCTGTGTGGTACCCGGGTACAAAACCATTTAGGCCATGTAAGTTTCACCTGCTTACACTGACTTACTGATGTAACTCACATTGCCTTTATGTGGCTTTGACCTGATCTCTTACTAGATTTACTGTGTGTTGTTCCATTACCTTGATGGAGCTACTTTTGAGTCTCACCTGTGTAACCCTTCTGCCCATCAGAGTTGGCAGCAACAAGGGCCGGGTTCAGTATCCAGGGGTTCCATTCCAATAGCACAATACAAAAAACCGGCTCGAGCCCCCACCCAGTGACCTGGGACAACCATATACCACCCCTCTGGGCGTCTGTAAGAGACAGACTCTGTGCTTGCGAGAGGGGAAGTATTGAGTGTACCAAAGCCTTTTAATAACAGGGAGAAACAATGTGGCATTATATTGGGGAAACACCACAAAGAAGGTTAATAAACCAGACCATGAACCAGAAGCCCCCCTCCCAGCAAATAGGCCGTGGCCTTCCCTTTGGCTCTTGAGTTCTGCAACCCCAAAAAGTCACTCAATAGTTCCAAGAGTCTCTGTCCTTGGTCCGTGCAGAGTTCAAAAGTCAATTGGCAGAGTCTTACCTCCAGCCTGGGTGGAGATGGAGGGTAGGGCACGGGGCACCTTACGTGGTCCGAGGCCGACTGCGCCGCCTCTCCGTGAGGTTCCGCTGCAGCTCTCACCGCAATCGGCTCTGCTCCGCTCCACTGGCTGTCCTACGAACCGCTCTGCCCGTTGATCTGCTAGCTGCTCTGCTAGGTGACAGACAGACAGCTCTGCCGCGCCGGTCACTCTGCCCGCAGCACCAACGCCTCCGCTAGTCGACAGACAGCTCTGCTGCACCAGTCACTCCGCTAGCCGTCCTGCTAGCCGACACACAGACTGCTCTGCTGCACCAGCCACTCTGCACTTTTTCCAGGTCCCCCCTACTTAAAACAGTGCTCAGTGATTTCTTTAGCTCTTAGGTGATTTCAGCTCACAGTAGGGGAGCCTTAGTGCAGGTGCACCAGTGAGCCCAAAACAATTGTCAGCTCAGCAGCCTGGAACCAGGCTCCTAATGGAAGCAAAATTCAATCCTGACATTCCACAGTGGAGAGAGGCCAGGTGCAATAGGCCTGGGAGGCCCTCAGACAGAGCCCTCACCAAAAGGTATAGGTGCTTGTCTACCACCTCTCTCAATCTCACAGTGTTCTGAAAATGCATGGCCCTTGCCCAGTGAGTGCTACCTAGATGATGGCGAGTCTCTCCATCATAACACGGGCCAAGTACATGTCCATAGTCCTTCATTCACATAATCACGGTAACATCACTTTATCATTCCTGCCCCAATAACATAGAAACTGGGGCTCCCTCATCAGCCGAAGTGGCCATGTGGGCTGCTGTGGGCTCAGGCTAGGCGCAGTGGGTGTGTCTATGCAAATTGACCAGCCCCAGACTTATTTTGCAAGGCTCACTGCAATTCCCATAGTTCGCCACCAGATGTCAGAATATATCTCATTCCTGACACTGCTTACACCTGTATGAGATGGGAATGGTTTTAGGGCTAAGATTTGTCTCCCACAGAGAAACAGCCAGTAAGTGGTAACACATTCAGCAGTAATTTATTCTTGGATCAACTTCACAAAAGCCTCTAAGAATTTTGCTAGTAGTCCCTCTCTGCGCCTCCGGCAGCTCCCATTGGCACGTTTCCCAGCTAATGGGAGCCACCGAGCTTGCACTTGTGGTGGGCGCAGCACATGGAGAGTCTGGAGATGCCCCTCGCTGCTCTCATCCTAGGAGCCAGAGACCTCCCAGCAGGGCTGGTGAGTGCGCCCAGGGAAGGGGGCAGGGTGTGATGGTGAGTGTCTGGAAGGTGTGTGGAGGGCGCTGGGCAGTGGGGAAGGTTTGGGGTTCTAGACAGGGCCTGTTGAGGGGTGCTGGATAGTTGGAGAGGTCTGTGGGGCACTGTGTAGTTGTGGTGGTGGGGCTGTGGGGAAGGGCACTGGGAGGGAGGAAAGGATTTAAGGGAAATCTGTGTGTATTGGGAAACTAGCGAGTGGCGGGTTCTGTGTGGGCTGCTGGGCAGTTGTGGTGGGGCTGTGGGCAGGGGATGTGCACAGCACTGTGCATTTGCAGTGGAAGGGTTTTAGGAGGATTCTGGGCATAGTGGATCCAGGGGGCGCTGGGCAGGATAGTTGTGTGGTACAGCATGGGCCCACTCCAACAGGACGGAGCACGCTGGTAGCACAGGGCCAGGCGGACCAGTGTGCCGCTGGCTCTGGTCGGGGCTGTGCACCTGTGTCTGTCTGTTCCCTCCTCTCCCCTGCCCTCCCTCGCTCGCCTAGTGTGTCCTGATATTTCATTCTTGCGATCTGGGCACCCTAAGCTATGACCTCTCTTGTAAGGCTGAGAATATAGGTGGCAATTAAAAGTTAGTTTTGCTAGATTTTTTTCTTATGTTGACACCTGTCCTCTAGGATCTGGACAAAAGCCACTAAAATAGCCACTGAACGGTTGATCGCTGTCAATCTGGGTTGGATTTCAACCTGCCTTTTAGCTCCCCCACCCATCCCATTTATTAATGGCTTTTTCCCTCCTGCTTTCCATGAAAATGAATTAAAAACTGACTGACCGCTTTAAATGGCAGAGCTAAACTACCTGGCAGTGTTTCCCTGAAGTTATTTTTTCTGCAAACCAGCTAGCAAACCAAACATCAAGTTTCATCCAAATTTAATTTTGTCAAACTGCTTTATTGTCCCATGCTAGGCTTTAAATGCTGAGGATTGGATGCTCTTCAGCTACATGACCCATAGATTGCTTCAGACAGGTTGAATAAATGAATCAAAACATAGGCACTGTGTAAATGGAATTGTGGAGGGCAGTGTAAGTGATATTTAATATTATCCATTTATACTGACAGCCTGAAAGACCTTATATGCAGCCACCTTTGGAACTGAAAGTAGCAATAAGCTGCCATATTGCATACCCAAGGGAAGAGAGGGAATGTTGGCCAGGTCACTGAGGAAAATCCCCACTCTTACAGTATCTTCTTCTTTTTCTATCCAGCGTATGGTTTCAGAAAAGCATTTGTTCCCTTTTTGTGTGGTCATTTTACTTTCTTCCTTCGTCCCTGGAATTTAAAATATCTATAAGTTTCACATTAAAGCTTTTATTGGTAACATTAGAAGACAAGTGTGTGTCGTTTAGTCCTGTAGAAGTTGAAGGAGAAATGCTGAGCGTTCCATCCCTTCTGCTCGGAACAGTAATTAATAGCATTCTGGGAAAACACTTTCCGCCTCTGTCATCAGACATCAGCTGGTGGGTGAGAGCATGGTATAAAATAGTTTTCCCATTTAAACAGGGCATGAAGAATAACAGCTGATGAGAGGACAGTGTTGGCATGGTAAAAAAGGAGCAGATAGTTCATCACAAGAGGGGTGGTGATTCTCTACTGGCTCTTTTTCCTCTTAAAAACACCTGGGTAGTGATATTGCATAGTCTGGGATTTTCAAAAGGAAGATTTCAAAAAGGGATTTTTTGACGCATAATTCTCCCCATCCCCTTTGTAAATCTCAGCCTGAGAATTTTCAAGACTTCTGCATAGAAACAGAATTTTTTTTTGAACTTCATCTGATTATTAAAAATGGCATAAAAAGCATCTGGACCTACATTGTCAACTGTTCACTGATTATGGGTGAGCAGCTGGAGTTTTCAGAGGACAACAGTACCACTGAAGTAAGTTGGGAGAGTGGGTGCTCACAATCTTTTATAATCACACCCACAATCAGACTATGTATAGGAAGATAGAGATTGATTTATACCCTGCATCATCAGGCTCTATCAGGGGATGACTGAGTTTCTTGTACCTTTCTCTGAAGCATGTGGTGCTGACCACTGTCAGAGACATGATACTGGATTAGATAAACCATGGGTGTGATCCAGTACTGCAATTCCTATGCCCTAACTCAGAGGTGGCAAACTATGGCTCACGGGCCCATCCTGACCTGTCTGACTGAGCTCCTGGTGGAGGAGGCTACTCCCAGCCCCTTCCCGGCCTTTCCTGCTCTCCTGGAGCCTCAACATGCTGTGTGGGCAGTGCTCTGGGGGGCGGGGCTGTGCGCTCCTCCGGGAGAGCAGTGCAGCGTGTCTGGCTCCGCCTGGGCCACCAGCAGTGTGGTAAGGGGGCTGGGGCCAGGGGGTTGGATAAGGGACAGGGAGTCCCAGGGGACAGTCAGGGGACAGGGGCTGTTGGATGGGGTGGAGATTCAGGGGGTGGAGGTGGTCAGGGGAAGTTGGATAGGGTCTGGGAGTCCCAGAGGTCTGTCGGGGTCAGGGTGTGAATAGGGGTCAGGGCTGGGGGGGTTGGGAAGCGGGAGGGATCCTGGGGGGGGCAGTTAGGGTGGGGGGGGTCTCTGAAGGGGGTGGCAAGGGGACAAGGAGCAGGGGGGTTGGATGGGTTGGTGATATGGAGGGGGGGCAGTCAGGGGGCGGAAGTGGGAGGGGGCTGGATGGAGTAGGGCCAGACTGTTTGGGGAGGCACAGCCTTCCTTGACTCAGCCCTCCATACAAGGTTTCAATCCCGCTGTGGCCTTTGAGCCAAAAAGTTTGCCCACCCCATCCTAAATCATTGTCCACAGTACAAAAATTGGGTCATAGGTGTAGCCATAGTGGATCAAAGCTGCCTCAGTGATAAACTCTGTCCACACTAGAGCTTTCAGGTATCCTGTGCAGAACACCATTAAAACATGTGGTGTTAGACCCCTGAGACCTGTCTGCATTATGGCATCTGCCTGCTACCACTAACAAAGCTGCCCTGGTAGCAGGTTCTAGTTTCTCTAGTGCAGATGTAGCTTGGGAGCTTGATTTTCAGAAGTGCCGGGAACCCAAAAACTGAGATCTCCAAATGAGTGGATCCTTTGGAAAATGTAAGCCATCAGGAGGGATGGAATCAACAGAGGGATGTTCTCACACTGACATTTTTCCAAAAAAAGGCAGAGTACTTTTTTCCCTACTAGAGGTGTGGGTTTTTTTTGTTTTTTTTTAAATAAACACAGCAGTTATGCCTGTCTCAGAGAACTAACACTGGTTCCTTAACCAGCAGTCCCATAACGCCAATAGCTCTCACTAACTCCCATGGGACTCCTGTATGCAAAAGGTTATATTGCAACCCTAGTAAGTGGAAAATGGCCTCAGTCTAGTACATTGGCTGCCATTTTTTAAGAGTTAACCATGTGTTCAAGCCTGCTAGTGCCTTGTTCCTATGCTACATCCTTCAGAGTCCCTGCTGCAGCCTGCACGGTGAAGGCCGCAATAGAGATCTGCCTCTTTACTTCTTCCCAGGCTTTGCGCTGATCCATTTTGTTTTCAATATCAAACATGGCATCGTAGATCCCTGGGAATGACTCTCCAGCGTACTTGTTGTGGCTGCTTGGAGCAAAAATAATGTGTCTGTGGGGAAAGAGGGAAAAAGTCTTAGGTGGGAGGGAGGGATACGAGGGAGAACAAGGGGATCTTGAAGTCACTTAGCTTTTCGGTGTCTGTTTCCCAGCTGTAAAAACTGGGCAATAACAGCCCTTTCCCTATCTCACAGAGATGTTGTGAGGATAAACGTGTTAAAGATTGTAAAATGGTTTGAAATTTCACAGCAAAATTCAGACATTTACTACTATTAAAAATACAGTTCTACGCCCAACAGGAGAAGCTCAATAGCCCAAATGTGGTGTTGAGCTACATAAAGGATGTAGATCACAACCTCATCATCTTCTGCCACCCTCTCCTTCTCCCAAATCCACTCCACCATCAGGAGGGATGGAATCAACAGAGGAATGTCCTCACACTGCTGTAACCAGCATCGTTATTTTCATCTTCTCTCTTTAGCACTATCTTGGTTATAAGGAACAGTAACTAAGCACACTCACTGCCACAGCAAAGGTGCGGGAGGTGTTTACATGAGGATCTCTATTTTAGGGAGCTGTTCACAATATGAAAAATTTGAAGACCCATATCGCAGTTGGTGCTTTTTTAGTAGTCTGCATAACTTGTTGCCTTACCTGTAAAATTTTCTGCCTGGTAAACCAAGAGGATCAATGAAAGCTCTTTCCAGAAACATCAGCTGATCATTCAGGATTCGCACAGCAATTGGACTGCAGGAGATGAAGAAAGAAGCATTTCACACAACAAATGCATGAAAATGTATTTGAACTACATGGTTTTCTAATAGATCTGGTTGGGAATTTTTCAACATTGTTTTTTAGTCAGAAAAGCTGATTAGCTGAAACCAAAACTGCTCCTGGGAACATAATGGTTTGGATGAAACTTTCATGAAGAAGGGTTTCTCAGGTGAAGTTCTGGTCAAAACCAGAGAGAGACATTGCCCAGTGCTACAGAAGAAGATGGGCTCTAAACTGTGATTAGAATTCAAGAGTTCCTGGCTCGTCGCCATATCCTCCATTAGATCACATGGTCTTTCAGACTAGGACTGTTGATTCCAGAAGATGCTGCTTCAGACTGATGACTCTTCACATAAACTTGAAGGATAAAAACTGGATGTTAGACTGGGGGAACTTCCCATTATATAAACAACAAAATGGGAGGATGTTCTTTTAAGAATGGAAACCGGTGTTTTATTAAACAGTCCTAGAAAGAAGCCACCAAAGAGAGAAGACACTAGTTTTTCATTGATGGCTGCTGCTTTACGTGAAAAATATGTTCATTACATTATATAAGATTTTTCACTAAAATTACCACAAAACTCATGCTGTTCAAGGGTGAGTGCGCCCAAGAAACAAAATGTGGTGAGATCCAAATCCTATAGTCCTCACTCAGGCAAAACTCCCATTGATTTCAAAGTGAGTTTTTGCTGACCAGAGATTGATTCAGGATTGCAGGACTTGGCCCTCAGCAAACAAAATTGAGGAGCATGGAGGCGAATTTGTCAAGACTGATATTTTTAACTTACTTATTCACATCAACCTCTTTAAGTCTTCTGTGAAAATCAGCAGCAGCTTCTGTGAAATTTGTCACAGCAGAAAAAAGGGGACCTAGAAATAGAAAGTCCTTTTTTACTTCAGCATCATACAAAGAGCCTTGAACTATAAACAATAAACATTTCATTTATTGAGAGAAACCATGTATTTATTTTATTTACTGACTTGACAAAGAATCCTTAGCTTCCCCATTTCTTCTGGATCTGACTTTTTTAAAGGGCTGCAGTGCCCTCTCCTAACACGGAAAACCTATTTTAAGCATGGCAGCAGGGCTGAGGAAAAATGTCTAATGAAACTTCTACAAAGAGGCATTAAAATAATATTTAATTTAAATATGCTGGAATGATTCTTCGGGAACCTCTGGCAAAGAGAAAGTGCTGAGATTGGGGTGGAGGAGGAAAACCCTGCATCTGCAATTTTAATTTTACTGCAGACTTTACATGAAGAAGCTTGACATGTATCAACATTTCCAGCACTTCTGCCTGCCTGTCAAGGCTTGGACCATTTTCACTTCAGGAAATTTCCACCCCACCCTTTGCTTGTTTTATGTGAGCTCTTTCCCCATCCATACCAAGACAGACTTGGTGTAGCGAGATCCCACAGGGGAGGAATCTTCTGACTAAGGCATAGGATGGTGGTAAAGCCATTCTACAGCTGCTACTCAATACCAGGATTGTCTCCCATTATGTGGGAGCACAAGCCCCTTGAATCATTGCAGTTGCAGAACACACACCCACCCCCAAGCTCATCTCCATTCTTTCCCTGGCAATACGTCCAAGCCCTCTTAGCGGCTACTGGCAAAAGTCCCTGTGGAACTGAGCTCTGTGGCCTACAGGGCAGCCACAGCCCTAGGTGTAGGTTCTCCCCATGCAACAGCAGAGCTACACTGGTTCCACTGCAGCCAGGGTGGACAGGACTTCGATAACCGTGTCTATTTCATTTCTACAGCTAATTTTTCTACCTCCCTCTCCCCTCCCCCACCAAAAAATGGTTCTGGTTTATTGAGCAACAGGGGCTAACTTGCATAAAGGGGAAACTTTAGAACTTTGCCCAAAATACAAGTCCTGTAGGCAAAAGGGAAGCTTCAGAGTATTTCAGATCTAACCACGAGTTTCAGAAAGCCCTGGCTAATCTAAAATAGCGCCCTCCCTGTAAAGCCATCTCCCCTCTTGTTGTTCATATCAAGAGAGAGTTGAATCACTCCTGCTAAGGTCAAATGTCTGTGCTTGGCTGCCTCTATGCACTGAATGGGAGTTGTGTGTACATACAAGGACAGCGTTTAGCCATTGTTGACATTCTAGCCACTGGTTCGCAACAGCTCATGTTTCACAAGCAGAAGGAGAGGGCTGACCAGGGAAAAGGTCTGAAAACACATATGTGTACTTATCACAAACAATGCCAGGGTTGCTGACTCTACTTCTTTTTTAAAAAAATCACAATATTTACAATATTTGTGTTTCTTTAAGCTCCACTTTCTGGAATCACGTAGTTCTGAGAGAAATTTGTATTTTTTTAAAAAATGTTTCTAGCTCTCATTGTTGCAGAGGAAAACTTTAAAACCTGAACCCAAAAGGCAAATAAGCTCAATTTATTATTTTTTTAAATAATAATTTTAAGCCAATCTCATGAGTTCGCTGGGTCTGAATTAGGATTTTTGAATGTATGGCTTTGGCAATATTGCAATCCAATGCAAGGGGTAACAAAGTCATGTAAATGCATCATCCCAGAATTCTATTGTGAGGCTGAGTCAGTGCGGGTTAAGCAACACAGAAGACTGAGTGATCTAAAAGCAACTCTTAAGGATATTAGAAGCGTATTGAAATGGTAAACTAGGCCATTCCTTGTAGATAGATCCTTGATGTGTAGGTTTGTATTGTTAGAGAATCAAGAATAGATACTACATTAGAACCTCAGAGTTACGAACACCTGGGGAATAGAGGTTGTTCATAACTCTGAACAAAATGTTATGGTGGTTCTTTGAAAAGTTTACAGCTTTGACTTAATACACTTTGAAACTTTACTATGCAGAATAAAAATGCTGCTTTTAACCATCTTACTTTAAATGGAACAAACACTGAAAGTTTCCTTACTTTGTAAATCTTTTTTTAAACTTTCCCTTTATTTTGTAGTAGTTTACATTTAATGCAGTAACACAGTACTGTATTGTGTTTGCTTTTCTTTTTTTGGTGGGGCGGGAGGGTGGGTGGGGTGCTTCTGCAGCTGCCCGATTGCATATTTCTGGTTCAAAATGAGGTGTGTGGTTGATCAGTCTGTTCATAACTCTGGTGTTCATTACTCTGATGTTTGTAACTCTGAGGTTCTACTGTCATATTTGTCTGTGTTTATCTATATCGTGTTAGAAGTTTAACAACATGATCTAATTAGCTTCTAGATGCTAAAATTTTGTTCCTGTCTCTAATGATATCATTAATATAGTCTATTGATTCAGAGATAAAATGGGAATATTATCATTTAGATGGGACTTGGGGTGTAATAATATATTATTACCTCAATTCTCTTTGAAACTTGTAAATTCCACTTAGTAAACTACCTGTGAACTCTCTGAATGATTAATTGCCTCATGCTAATGAATGTAACTAGTTATGGGTATATGCTTAGGAGTCAGAGATTAGCTTCAAAGCAACAGTATGCATTACCTATTATTTAGCCAGGGAAGGCCTGCTGTGACCCCCAACTGGCTTCAAGCTATAAAGAAAGTGTGAGGCCTGATCCATGCTATCTCAGAGCTGCTTAAACTTTGACAGGGAAAGTCTAAGCCCACAACAAGACTAAGGTCTCCAGGTCTACTCTGAGTTAGTGGAAGAAACTGAACAAACACTACCCGTGGACTGCCTTTTAAATTGACTCCAGAACAATTTTTACAAATCAGCAGCCTCACCATGTTTGCCATGAAGCTGACCTGAGAACTTTATTCATAACTGTATGCATAATGATCTTTAACTGCAGCAACTCTTTTCTTTTCTTTTCTTTGTATTAATAAATCTTTGATGTATAATTAATAAGAACTGGCTATAAGCATATATTTAGGTAAGATTTGAAATATTCATTGATCTGCTGGGCAATGTGTCCAGTCTCTTGGGACTGGTAGAACTTTATATATGGTGAACAAGGTCTTTAGTAACCCTCACCATGTTAGACTTAGCTGTCTGGGTGGGATCCAAACACTGGATTGCTTAAAGGGAACTGTATTTGGGCTTCTTGGTAAAGAGTAAGGTAACAGAAGTAGTTTAGTTATGGGTTTGGTGAAAATAAACCACCAGCTTTGGGGATTGTCTCCCCTATTCTTTGCAGTTTGCTTTGATTGAGCAATGTCAGCATGGCCCTTTCAGCAACCACAGTTAGAATTGTGCATGAATTTTATTGCATAATATCATGAAAACTATCTATAAATTAGGATGGTTAGATACTCTAGTATGATAGAGTAAAACAAAAGGAACAGTAATTAACCTTCAGTAGATTGCTAAAGCTGATCACAATTATTTTTTTGATGCAGGTTCAGAGAAGAATCACAAGAATGATTAAAGGACTGAAAAACCTTCCTCACAGTAACAGACACAGAGCTCCATCTGTTCAGCTTCAAAAAGAACGGCAAAGGGTGACTTGAATCTGTAAGTGTCTATATTGGGAACAGAAATTTGGTAGTAGAAGGCTCTTCAGTCTAGCAAACAAAAATAAAATAAGATGCAATGGCTGGAAGCTAAAGCCAGACAGGTTATCACTCAAAAGAAGGCACATGTTAAACAATGAGAACAAAACTTTTATGTTGAGACTGGATGTTTTTCTAATGGATATGCTCTAGTTCAAACAGGAATTAATTCAGGAAAGTGCTTTTTACAACATATTTTGGAAACGTTATTTTTTATAATAAATGTCTTAGATTAACTTTTTAAATAAACATTCAAATAAGCAAACTGACTCCATTTTTTTATTTTCAGCTTCCTGAAGATATTTCCATATTCACTCAGTCACTAGCTAAGACCCACTTCCTGCCCCTCATCTTTGGACACCTAGGGTCTCAAAGGCATAGGACCAATAGTTAGAGAGTAAAAGGCCAATTGTGCTTTGGGGCCTTTGAGGAGGATCCCTTCTTATCTAGTCCTGCAGAGAATTCCTGCCCAAGCTTGTGCTTTAATATTTTTATCTAAGGTATTACCCTAATATCTGAGCATTTCACAGTCCTTCATGTATTTATCCTCACAAGGTAGGGAAGTACTACTATCTCCATTTTACTGATGGACAGAAGAGGCCAAGGCCCAGTAAAAGATATTTAGGCACCTTGGCACAGATCCTCAGAGGTTTTTAGATGTCTAAATTCCTTTGACTTCAATAGAAGTTAAGCACCAAAATACCTTTAAAAACCTGACCCTAAGTGACGTGTCTAAGGTCAAATACAGCAGAGTCTACAGTAGAGCAGGGATTTGAACCCATATGTTTCAACTTCCAGGCTAGTATCCCAACTCTAGATCATCCTTTCTCTCTACTCAAGAAACTCTCTCCTAAGCAAAGAATGAGGTCATATACAGCGTGACAATGTTATAAGAAATATTTTGACAGTAACTTTTTAAACCTTCATTATACTGAGAAACTTCTTAGGGAGATTTTAAAATGAGTTTTATTCTGCTACAAGGCACACTGAAACAAAAGGTCTGGTTTCATAGATACAACAACCATATTTCTTCCCTTTGTTTACTTCTAATTGTTGCACTCATAACATAGAAATGTTTGTCTGTATGGTCACTACTCACCAAATGACACTTCATAAGTCTCTAGCTGTTCTTCATGTTTCTTGGCCAAATTACAGATTCTTTCTGTGTATTTTCTTAAGTCTTCTCCATAATCTTGGCAGTTGAAAGGAATGATCTGGGAGTCTGCCAGTTCATACACCAGTCCTCCTCGTAACTGGGCAACGGTAAGCTGTTTCATGAATGTGGGGTCATAAAATCGTTCTACTAATTCAAAGGTCTCATAGACGGTGTGATAAACTGGGTAATTGCTGAATTTGTCTGCTCTCTGAAAGAGAATAAACAATGCCTCAGATGTTCTAACTGAAGCCAGTTTGAGGGATGAGAATGGTCAGAAATGGCCAACAACAGATCACCACAACTTCCATATCGTGATAGCTCTTTTCCAGACACAGATAAATTACTGTCCTTACTGCTATTTGTGTGAAGCAAAAAGCAATCCAAATTCGTGGGGTACTATGGCAGAATAAAAAGGTATAGCAATCCTTACTTTCTGTCTATGGTGGCTTCTTTCTGGTCCCATCCTGACCTCCAACACCCACTGATTCATTGCCAAAAAGCAAAACAATCTAGTTGAGTAGCACAAGTGCAAAACAATAGTCCCATTGGATCTTGCACAACTGAGCCACGACCTACATCTCTTCCCTCATTTCCTCCTCCTCATCTGCCCCAGACTATAATCTTTCCATTCTCTATTTTTGTCTTTGTTCCTTGTATGCTCCACTGTGTGCTTTCTTTCATCCAGCCTTCTATCCTTAGAATTATCTTCCACTTCTTATGTGCCGAGTTGCCTTCCTCCTTGTAATGCATGCTTCCTTCCCTCTGAAAAAACAGCCTCCAGTGCTGACCTCTTTCTAACATTGATCTGTCTATGGACAGTATCTCCTCTCAACTGCTCTTGAACTAACAGAATATTTTAAAATCATAGGTTAACTTGTTAGGGCAGAGAGCTAAGGCCTGACTGTCCACTCCATTCCGTGTAACCACTTACACTCGTGCTAAGTGGGTATTAAAAAAAAAAAAATGCTATAGCTCTGATTTGGAAGCACTTCATACCCATCTTACACATTTTAAAATGGCTATGGATACTGAATTGTAAAGAATCAGGCTCTTGTGTTCTGTAAAGCACCATGCAAACGTATGGAGTTCGACAAATAATGATCCAAGAATCTTTAAAAGAATTCCATTAGGATTGTTAGATATCTATCTTCTGCATCTCAGCTTGATTTTTTTTTCTCCAAAAAGGTTCAGTTTTACCAAATGTCTTCAGCTTGGCCTACACTTAAAAAATTGTGTTGACTTAACTATGTCTGTAAGGAGCATGAATTTTTGGTGATGCAGTTATGCTACTACATGCCAGTATCTGTTTGGATCATTTTGCCTTACTGAATCAGGATAAGCTATACAGATATAAACCTTTTTTATATCAGTGTAATTGTGCCTATACCTAGGAGAGAGAGCAAGAGAGAGTTGCAGCTTTCAGTATGCCCGTATGGTTAAAATGTCAAAACTTTTAGACACGGCCTCAATCTTAAGTTGCGGTTGGCCCCAACATTGTAGGACCTTGATCGTTAGTGCTAATGAAACACTTGTAAACTGGTTTAAATATAAAACTGTAGTTTAAAGGAAAAATGAGACAAACCTTACCCATATTGTGGTGGATTACAAGTGTGATTTTTTTTCACTTATGAGACAATGTGTCACTAGAATGAAAGAAAATACTACATGTAAGGGGACAATGTGATGTGTGTGGGAATGACAGCTGTGACCAGAAGCTGACTTCATCTACACTTCTTCACTGAGGGCCTTCTGTGTGTACATAGAGGATTTAGAAGGGATACATCACCATCATGGGTGAATTGTCATTAGGGTAATCAGATAGCATGGGTGAAAAATCGGTATGGGGGGAGGGGTAATTGGCACCTATATAAGACAGAGCCCCAAATATCAGGACTGTCCCTATAAAATCGGGACATCTGGTCACCCTAATTGTCCTCCAGTGTTTGTTTCTTCACAAATTCCAAAATTGCATTTCTGTGCACACAAGACCAACACTTTGAAACATTTTTTAAAAAATACTGTTGAATATCCCAACTGTAGAGTAACTGTTCTCAAAATAAAGCCAAACCTTGTTCTCCATTGTTTTCAGGAAATCTGGATGCCTTACCCTGTTCTTTGTATAACGTGCTCTGCCTGATGTGATTCCCAGCCGCTGAAAATAAGCTTCAAAATCACTGCCTGATCCCAGTTTGTTTATTCTACACGCAGGAAAGAAAAGGTTTCCAAATGAGGCTACAGTTAGACCTAGTACGAATGTTTATGCAAGGTGTTGCTAGCAGAGTTTCCAAAGTATTGTGGACAAGGCTTCTGACAAGCAAGGTCATCACAGTGAGGTCAGGCTATTAAGATGAAGAATACACTGGAAAAGGGGACTCACTAAGCCTGAGGTGAGAGTGCTGTAGAATAGTACCTGGGGCATCGTGGTGATCTCAAACATTAATAATCTACTGTCAACTGAAATCAATTGGGAGACTATATAAAGATGTGTTTATATGTGGCAGATCATGTATAATCAAAGCCTCACAAATAGTTTCCATTGCAGAAGAGGCTGTTGCTGGCGTTAACTGCAAGTGGATAATGCCATCTGCTGGGCAGATGCGGCAAAGAAAATGAGAACAAGTCCCACAAGTATATGGAGGAGGGGAAAAGCATGACATTCTGGATTGGATTTGTTTATTTGTACATGTACATGTTTCTAGGAAATTAAATCTAATAAAGGCCAGCTCCTCAAATTGTTGTAGCTCCACTGAAGCCAATAAAACTGTGTATCAGCCAAGGATCTGCTCAGGGAGTCTGAGCCTAGCCCCTACTTAGGTGAGAAACCTCACTGAATTCATGTGAGCAGGGCTACAAGACTGGGGCAACAGACTTGGGACACTTGAATCAAGTAACATTAGAGGCCAAATTCCATCTACCTTACTGACATGATTAGTCCCATCTTGTGAGTAAGGATTCAGCTTTGGCAGGCAGGACCATGTAAACAACTACATAGTTTCCCCAGGGATGTTTTAATTTAGATAGCAACATTTACTGTAGATCACCTTGCATATTTAAAGGAATTTAAGTACACATTTATATATTTAGTAGGTTATGGCCTTTTATGGTCAACTGCATCAAAAAAGAATGAGCAGTACAAGAATAACCTTCCTTCTTAACTACCGTTATAGTTTCTTTTAGCAAAACCTTTGTTTATCCTAACTAGAATGCAGCACTTGTCTTCCAAACTGTTATTAACAGGACATTGAAACTTTTGTTTAGCAATTGTCACAGGTACCGCCAATGTGGATTTGTAAAAACCTTTCCTAAAGTCATCAATACTACTAGCTACTCACTGGCTGCCGACAGTTTTGTATCATCATGAACAATGGCAACAACGCTTTTAAGAACAACACACAGCAATGCATTTGAAACACTGGGGGATAAAAACCCCATACAGTTTCATGAACTTGCCTGGGATGACTTTTACTTTCTGTTGAGGGGTCCTTTTCAAGCCAGCTCTCATAGAGAGACTTGCCTTCGTAACCCTCATCAGGGCTTGCAATCTGGGGAGGAAAGCACATGCTTATAATGAAAGTGTCTCTGCTTCCAGTTGAACTTTATCAAGAGGAGCTGCACAGTGTTAATCTGCATTATTCTTAATCCCAGATGTTAGCACATATGTGGCTTTACGCATGTCATTTACAACCTATAGGGCCCGATCCTGAGTCCATCGCGCATTTGGAACAACTCAAAGAAGCAGGGCTTCTTGACACCAGCCCAATGCTGGAGTTAGCCAGAGCCCAGACTACTCACTGGTGTAAATTAGAGCAGTGCTGAGGGTTGCTCTGACTTATTCCCATTGGACTATGGCTCTTAGGGATGCTCTGAGTGGCAGCCTGGGATGTCCCAACCACACTCCTTTCCTGTTGGGAATGCCCCCTATGCTAGGAGCTGTGAGACAACAGCCCTAGCCCATTCAAGGTTCTCCCTAGCCAGACATGATATTCTCCCCACACAGGTTGAGCCAGTATTATGACTACTTGGTGCTACTGGAGGAGTGAAAAGCAGATGCACTGGAAGGCTGGACCTGGACCATAATAATTATTTATATAAGGGAAGTGCCTTGAAGCCTTGACTGAGATCATGGCTCTGTTGTGCATAGTAAGAGACAGTCTCTAGCTCAAAGTATCTGGAATCTAAATAGACAAGACTGACAAAGTCTCTGTTGTTATTCCCATTATGCAGAGGGGGAACTGAGAGATTTTATTCAAGGATGTACCCAAGGTCAAACAGGGTAACTGTGGCAGAGCTGTGAATTGAACCCAGGTCCCCAACCACCAGACTGTCCCTCAAGAGTGAGGGAGGACTGAAGATAATCTTGGCCATTTCAATACCTATCTAAAACCAAAGTGATTTGACAAGCAAAGCTTGCAAAAGCAGCCTGAACTCATTTACCTGGAACACTGGAGATTTCACAAACACAAGAACTACAAAGCTGGGAGTGAACTGTTTCAGAATACTGGAGGGGGTCGCTTTCTGCACTGACTATCTATAGATAGATAGATAGACAGATAGAGATAGCTGTACATACACACTCCAGACTGAAAATCTTTAGGGTGCTGACTTCTGAGATTATGCCTGCAGCTAGCAGAAAAAGAAGCTTGTGAAATAGCTGCCTGGCTACTATCATTACCCAAGCACTTTGGTCAGGTTGGTGGGGGCTACACTCAAAATGTGACCTCAGTCATAGCAAGCTGAACTCTACAGTGAAGTGCTTCGTGCTCCAGTACAGACTATGCTGACATTATCAGCCAAACCATTATCAGGTACTGTAAAAACCATGATTTGTCTTTTCTGTAGTACAGGAATAGCTTATTATAATGTTTGCAGTGGCTTAAATCCAGTCCTAGGCACTTGCATACCTTCATCTTACATAGTGCAGATGCAGAGTTTGGCAGACATAAACACAGGATAAAAAAGGATGAACAGGACAAAGGAACCCAATCCTGTATTAATGCAAGTGTTGCCATGTGGCTATTAAATGATTCCTGCTTGCAGCAGGTCCAAGGAGAGAGGAGTGAGTAGTGAAGGGTCTCAATTGCATGCTTAGGATCATGCACTCCTCCTTATAACTTGCTCTCTTGGTTGTAAGGGAGAGGGAGTAAAGGGGCCCTAAGACTGATTTCAGCCCAGCATAAAGGGTTATGCCAAGTGCATAACCGTGCTTTTACCCATAGTATCCACTCTCATCTGCACTGAAGTGCAACAACCTACCCCTCCCTGCTATGCAGTGGGGAGGAAGGAAGGAGGGAGGAAAATTCAGCCCTACACAGAGCACCAGCACCAGGCACAGGGTCCATTTCAACCCTTGTTTTGAAGCAGGCCTGCACAACAAACGGTCCAGGGGGCCACATGCGGCCCACATGGGCTCATTGTGTGGCCCGCGGGGGGTGAGTAGGGGTGGGGCAAGCCAAGCGGTGGGGTGAGGGGAAGTGGATGGGGGCAGGGCGAGGGCGGGGCTTTTTGGCCCACAGCTGGATTTTTTACAGTAATATGGCCCTCGCTGCTTTCCGAGTTGTGCAGGCCTGTTTTGAAGGATTCATTGGGGACTGCAGAGGTGCAAAGGTTTTGTGCTGTCCCCTTGCATAGGACAGTATTTCAATCCAGGCAAGGCCTTCTTGTACCAGGGCCTTGTGGTACATTTTCTTGCTTCTCAATTATTTCCCCAAAGCAATGATATTTTAATTAACATTTCAAAACTAATGAACCTGCATCCCAATGGTCTACACTTTTGTGGAAAGCTTCCATTGAGTCCAATTTTTTCAATCACTACTGAACCGAAGTTGCTCCTTTACAGCTCAAAGGGAGCTACATGCATTATTATCGAAGGGACAGGAGAGCCCTTGTCTCATTGAAATAAGTGAGGTCAATATTTTAGATAAATTAAGATAACAAAAATAAATGTTTGGTATTCAATTTATGATTCATTATAAACACCCCCACCCCGCGATATTTCTCAGCAATACTACTGCCTAGCCAGTTATTCATAGAATCATAGAATTTCAGGGTTGGAAGAGACCTCAGGAGGTTCTAGTCCAAACTCCCTGCTCAAAGCAGGACCAATTCCCAGCTAAATCCATTTCCAACTATTCTACCCCATTCTTGCTGCTTCTCAACCCTACTGCCTTCAGAGTTCTTCAGGATAGAGATATTGAGCCCTTAACTGTGAACTTTATCCTTTAATGCTAGCAGAGGAATGCACAGCCCAAAATTGCCAGTGAACTGAAAAATCCATTATTCACACAGCTCTACTCCTGGCCACTGATGGACATTAATGAGCTTCTACCACTTTAAATGAAGATCTTAAAGCACATCTGAAGGAAGAGGCGAAGTCCTAAATGAGCATGTAGAGGAAAGTGTCTCTGTGCATTTGGTTAGGTTTCGGTATAGGACTGTTTATGGCTCTTTGACCTGTATAGTTGCAATTTGCTCAAGCCCCATCCTTTGTTGATTTTCACCAGTCCTGCACTTGGAAGGATGAAGAAATGAAAATGTGGCTTTTCGCAAGCTACACACGTTTTTGGCTAGTCTCTCCCTAAGGAATTTAGGGAGGTGAATAACTGCATTAGAAAATAAACAATCAATTCCAGGACATAAAAGACAACTGCTCTCCTTAGGGTCCGATGAACATGTTTAGCTGCACTGGCGGAATAAATACATCAAGCATCATAATCTTCCATATCCTTGAGAAGGATGAGGATGTTCTGCAGTTGACTTAAACAAAGCAAGAAGAAACTGAGAGAAATAGGAGATGAGCCATTAGGTTACCTCAGGGATGGAGAAAGCAGAACAGAACAAAAACTGGGGAAACTGCTCTTTGAATGAAGACAAAAAGCAGCGAGAGAAAAAGAATCAGCATAATGTTGTGTCTTTTATCTACAAACTAATGAGAAAGAAAAAGAAACCCAGTTCATTCCAAGACTGACTTCAAAGAGCTCGGAGAATAGACAGGGCTTTTCAATGACAATAAATGCATCTCCATGATAAATGAAGTAGTGGAAAATATGAATGAATATAACATAGTACTGGGAATTCCCTCATACAGAGATAGCATTCAATTACTGAGCACTCCTGAGGCCCTTCAGTGTTCTATGCTACACTTAGGTATTATTCAACCTCTTAACAGAGGCATAGAGCCTTTTCCAAAGGAAGACATGCTCATCATGTCTCTCAAGCATCTGATGGTATTTAAATTGAAGTTATCTGGCTAAACACAGATGCCTAACTTAAGGTGTGATGTAAAACAGTGGAAGCATCACTAACAATGTTTTTTTCACCCAAAATGTTTTTAGTCTGTTTCTCCATGCAGATGACTCCCCGGGGTGAATGAGAAAAGGGAGTGATCCTAATCGGTTTCTTTCAGCAGTAGGAGTGTTTGCAAGTGAAACAGCCTTTCCTTCATTGTGTGAAGTGTTAGTGCTGTGCTGATGATTCCACAAACACTTTCCTTTCTTCCTCAAAAAAGAGAGAGAGAGAGAGAGAACAGGAAGAGTTGAAAAGGGAGAGAGACGCACAAGAAGGAACCACAAACTTGAAACAGTTGAAGAGGAAGAAGCACATAGCCTGGAAATCTTGTGCATTACTTTCTGCATAAAGGAGTATGATTTACGCTTGAGAACAACCCAGACTCGGAAGAGCTTTTCATAGCAGGGGACACTAGATAGCTCGTGGAGGGAGAGACTTTTTGTGACTGTGCCAATAGTTGACATCCACTGCAGGGATCAATGAGTGGGTGATCTCAGTACAGTTCCTAGTGAACAGATGTCCAGCAGAAATGTCAAAAGACAGGAGAGGGAAAGTGAATTAACCTATCTGCCTCTGGGGGTGGCTCAAGATGAGACACTTTGGCGACTACTATTCAGAAGCCCAGAATTCATACAAAAGACTTGTATGGCAAGATGAAGTTTGCTCTATTTATTTGAAAACTGTCAGTTCTTGTTCTTAAATGATTAGAATGAATTCTCCTGAAGAGCTACATTTTTATATGCATTTAGAGAGAAGCAACATCCTTTAATGTGTCTGCCATCTACAGTAACTGAAGATCTAATGAGCATTACTAAGAATGAAAGCGAAAAGGATAGCTACCAGGGACACCCTTTGTACAAATTGGGTATATCAGCCCATTGGAAGAACAAGGTAATCCTTCGAGAAATACTGAGGAATTGGTGGGCGGGAGGGGATGAGAAGACATTTAGGTGGATAAGATGAAAAGTAAGGAGAGCACCAAGCCAATTTGTCTTTAAACTTTTCCATTTTTAGGATTTCTTTTTAAATACCATTTTTAATTCTTTCCAGCTTCCTGTCCACTTGTCCAATAACTTTTCTTTTAGTGGGTTGATTATGTTCTTCTTCTTCTTTTAAAAATATACACTGTAATATAGTTTTGTTTGCTTTAGTAATACTCTTCAACCTCCAGAGACCACTGAAGAGCAACTGTGGGCCTGGATCATGTCCTAATGAATGGAAGTTTAGCCATTGACGTCAATGGGAGCAGGATCAGTACCTCTGCAGGCTACAAACTAATCTGCAGTAAGTTTGTGACTTCAGTTATCAGAAAATCATGGGTAGCAAACACTTCACATTTGTACCTCTTCTGTCAGATTGTACACCAATTTGTAGAGAAGAGGGCTGCAGTCAACTCTTAAAGTGTAGTTGCCTGAAAACCAAAAACAGACAGGAAATCTTTTTTTATGTGGCTTTGACTCCCTGCTAATGGACCAAACCCTGCTGTTCTCACATGGGCAAAGCTCTCATTGACTCCAAGAGGAGTTTTAGCTAAGTAAGGACTGCAGGTCTTGGCACAAAGCACTTACAAATACAGATTGTCTAGTTAGATTTACAATACATAAAGCACTTCTCCTAAACTCATCTTTCTCACAGATTCCAAATACAATCATGAAAGTTAGACCTGCTGTTGAGCCTCGAACTTGACCCACCTCCCTCCCCACCAAAAATTATACACACCCTCATCACGCATGCCAACCATGTTCAGTTCTTTCCCTAAAGCCTGTGAAGAGATGCTCCCTGCAATGTGCCCTGAAAGTCAGCAAATCTGTGCTATTTTGGATTGGGAAGAGGGAAAGCAAGTTCCAGTGTGGAAGTTCCCTCACAGAAGAAACCCTGCATAGTCGCACCTTTTTTCCTATAATGAGGGATTTTGCTTCTGTTTTATAATGAATGCCTTTGCTGAATGCAGCTATAGCAGTGAGACACTAGGAGAGAGACCAGACCAGCTCTCAAGTAAGTGATCTCCCGGCCATTTAGAGCTTTATATGTAAAAACTAAGACCCTAAACTTCACCCAGAAAACAGCAGTGCTCTGCAATCTGCATTGGCTGCCTGCCGTTTGCTCTCCACAAAATGCACTGCCTAACAAGAGGAGGTCTGCTCCTACATTCTTCACCACTGTTACTTTGCAAGTTGATTTAAGGGCTTGGTTACACTGGCACTTTATAGTGCTATAAAGCCCCCACGAGCGCTATAACCTCCTCCCCGTCCACACTGGCAAGGCACGTAGAGTGCTATAACCGCGGAGTTATAGCGCTATTGTTAATCCACCTCCGCATGGCGAATAAGGGCTGTAGCGCAGCTGCTGTAGCGCTACAGCAAGAATGTGGACACCCACTGCGCATTAATTGGCCTCCAGCCTGTCCCATAATTCCCGTTCGAGCATTCTGGTCATCACTTGCAAACTCTATTGTCCTGTCCTCAGGTGACCACACGTCAGACCCGCCCTTTAAAGTTCCAGGGAAATTTGGAAATCCCCTTCCTGTTTGCTCCAGCCAAGCGTGACGTGCTCTCAGGGAATCCTTGCAGGTGATCATTCTCATTGATCTGATTGATTGCGTGGCGTGGTCTCAGGGAATCATTGCAGGTGATCATTCTGATTGATCATCATGACTCCACGTGCCATGCCTCCTCACAATAGGCGATCCCCAGCATGGAGCAATAGCGAGGTGCTGGACCTCATCAGCTGTTGGGGGGAAGAGGCTGTTCAGTCTCAGCTGCGGTCTAGCCGCAGGAATTTTGATACCCATGGGCAGATATCATGGGCGTTGGCGGAAAGAGGCCATGAGCCGGACACTCTGCAGTGCCGTGTTAAGGTAAAGGGGCTTAGGAATGCGTATCGCAAAGCCCGCGAGGCAAACGGCTGCTCCGGGGCAGCCCCGGTGACTTGCAGATTTTATAAGGAGCTGCACGCGATACTTGGTGGTGATCCTACGGTCACTCCATCGATCACCATGGACGCTTCCCAGCCCACCAGTGAAGGGGTGGGTGAGGAGGAGGATGAAGAGCAGGAGGATGAAGAGGAGGATGAGGACGAGGCAGCAGCGACCCAGGGCACGGAGGAGTCCCTGGACGCATGCAGCCAGGAGCTCTTCTCAACCCAGGAGGGCAGCCAGCCACAGCGTCTGGCGGTTGCAGGGGCCAGCTCAGCAGCGGATTGCGGAGGTAAAGCTG
>ML677344.1:15417722-15481565 GCA_007922305.1 Dermatemys mawii | reverse complement strand
CTCAGCAGCGGATTGCGGAGGTAAAGCTGCTTTTCTATGGGGAAGGCAGGCAGCTTGGGGTGGAAAGGGATGCTTGCAAGCTTGCCTACATGTGGAATAGAGCACTGATGTAGTCTATCACCTCGCGGTAGTCATCATCAGTAATCTCTTCAAAGGTCTCAATAAGAGCGCTTGCAATGCGCCTGCGCAGGTTTCCCGGGAGAGCCAGCGTGGTCCCTGTCCCGGTCCCGGTCACTAGTCCCCGCCACTGTGCTACAATGGGTGGGGGGAGCATTGCTGCACATAGGCAAGCTGCATATGGCCCTGGGCGGAAGGGCGCATCTCATTAAAATCCCTTCCCTTTGTTCCTCAGTGACTCGAAGCAACGAGATATCTTCCAGGACAAACACCTACGGAGAATGTTGGAACAGTGTTCAGAGTAGGGCTCCTGCCACTTCCCGGCACTCCACCCCGCCCCCACCCACCGCCACAGCTTTTTAGGGCAGGGAAGAAATCCTTCCCCCTGCCTGCTGCTCAGAGTGGGGCTCCTGCAACTTACCGGCACTCCCCACCCCATCCCCCGGCACAGCTTTTCTGGGGCAGGGAAAAAATCATTTCTCTTGCCTCTGGAGTGCACTCACCATGGCAGGGGCTCCGTTGCTGTATCTGTGCTCTCTGCGGGACAGGCAAACGGGGAATGCGGGGGAATCATAGGCATGTCTGCTCTTTACAAGGGAACCACTGTTAAATGTATCTTTTTATTTTAGAAGCGTCGTCCTTGAGCCCTGCGCCATCACTCTTATCAACAGCTGAGAGGCTGAGGTGACTGAGGAAGCGGCCACGAAGGAGCAAAGAGGATCTTGTACAGCAAGTAATGCAACAGGCTGTAACGGAGAATTGAGTTGCACAGAGGTGGAGGGAGAACGAGAGCAAGTTGAGGGAGAAGGCGCGGAAGGAGAATGCGATTCACCGCCGGAAAAGCACCGATAAGCTGTTCTCATTACTGCAGCTTCAATTGGAGACTATGCAGCGGATTGTCACCCTTCAGGAGGAGAAGCACCGCGCTCACCACCCCAATTATCATTTGCCCCAAATCCCTTCCCCTTCTGTGCCTCATTACCCTTCAGGCCACTATCATCAGCTATATGGTTATCACCATCCACAGCTGCCTCCAACCCCTCTGTCTTCACCGAACAACCCCCAAACCCCGGACCATTATCCACTGCAGTCAACCCCTAATAATATGCCTTACTGCCCTCCGCAAATGGGGTTCGGGGGACATGGCCACTGTGAAGGCCCTGGAGACTCAGAGACCTGGACATATTCTGATCTCTGACTGACCCCATGCCACCCCCATTGCACCTCCCCCGGCTTCCCCCTCACACGCATCACAATATTTTCTTTTAGCAACCGAAGTACCTGTTCAGTAAATGAATTGTCTTCTTAATAAATGGGTTTCTTTATTAAGTGTACATACATTATTACAGGCTACAGAAAAGCAAATGCCTGTTCCTATTAAAAGAATGCTCCCTCCCTCCATCTGCACCTCACTTTAGAACTGGCTTTCAGCCTCAAAATGCTCCCTCAGGGCTTCCCTGATCCTAACAGCCTTGCGCTGGTCCCCTCCAAGAACCCTGCTCTCTGGCTG
Organism: Dermatemys mawii; assembly: GCA_007922305.1. Classification (NCBI taxonomy): domain Eukaryota; kingdom Metazoa; phylum Chordata; order Testudines; family Dermatemydidae; genus Dermatemys; species Dermatemys mawii. The sequence goes on along the minus strand of ML677344.1, from coordinate 15,479,938 downwards.
GGAGTATGTGGCCTCCAGGTGTTGAACCTCCGAGGACCATGTCTGAGTGAAGCCTTCGCCCTTCCGCTCACAAAGATTATGTAGGGCACAGCATGCGGAAATAACCGCAGAGATACTATCCTCGGCCAAGTCTAGCCTCCCATAAAGACAGCGCCAGCGCGCCTTGAGACGCCCAAAAGCACACTCCACAGTCATTCGACACCAGCTAAGCCTGTAGTTGAACCTTTCCTGACTGCTGTCCAGGCTCCCTGTGTAGGGTTTCATGAGCCAGGGCATTAAAGGGTAAGCAGGGTCACCAAGAATCACTATGGGCATTTCCACTTCCCCCACGGGGATCCTCTGGTCTGGGAAAAAAGTCCCGGCTTGCAGCTTCATGAACAGGCCGGTGTTGCGGAAGATGCGTGTGTCATGCACCTTTCCAGACCAGCCAGCGTTAATGTCAGTAAAACACCCACGGTGATTCACAAGCGCCTGGAGAACCATGGAGAAGTACCCCTTTCGGTTAACGTACTCGTCTGCTAGGTGGGCGGGCGCCAGAATAGGTATATGGGTCCCATCTATCGCCCCTCCACAGTTAGGGAAACCCATTTCTTCAAAGCCAGCAACAATGTCATGCACGTTATCCAGAGTCACGATTTTTCGTAGCAGGAAGCGATTAATGGCCCTGCACACTTGCATCAGCACAACTCCAACGGTCGACTTTCCAACCCCAAACTGGTTGGCCACCGATCGGTAGCTGTCTGGTGTAGCCAGCTTCCAGATCGCGATAGCCACCCGCTTCTCCACCGGGAGGGCAGCTCTCAATCTGGTGTCCTTGTGCTGCAGGGCGGGGACGAGATAAGCACACAGTCCCATGAAAGTGGCTTTTCTCATTCGAAAGTTTTGCAGCCACTGCTCGTCATCCCAGACTTGCATGACGATACGATCCCACCACTCAGTGCTCGTTTCCCGTGCCCAGAAGCGGCGTTCAACGGCCGTGAGCATGTCCGTTAATGAGACAAGAAGCTTCGTGTCAAATGCATTCACCGCTTCGATCTCATCTTCAGACTCATCACTGTCATCTTGCATGTCAAGGATTAACTCCACTGCACACAGAGATGTGCTGGCGACAGTCGTCAGCATGTTCCTCAGCAGTTCTGGATTCATTGCGGCACACGACAATGGAAGACGGAGCGCGCCTTGCTGAAACCGTTGAAAGATGGCGCCGGAGGTGGAAGGAAACACAGGGATTGCTGGGATATGCCAAAAAGCATCATGGGTAGTTGAAACAGGATACAGAATGCCCCGCAAGTGACGCCCCCTCTACCACAAGGCATTGCGCCAGATCGGGAAGAGGTGTACTGTGGGATACATGCCCTAATGCGCTGCTCTTAATGCTGCATTAAGTGCCGAAAATGTGGCCATGCTATAATGCTGGAGCATCTCAGTGTGGACATACAATAGCGCTATTCATATTACTGTATAAGGGGACCGCTATAACCAATAGCACTATAATCTTGTAAGTGTAACCATGCCCTAAATCAAGATAGAATACACTATAGTGAGCCAATATTCAGGTAACAAAGGCATAGATTATGGCAGCAAGATCCACAGCCAAAAGAAACTGTCACTATCCTCTAACCAGACAAAAGTACAAAACGGCCTTCCTAGAAAATGTCAGATGATCATCTAACATCCGCTGAGAGAATCCAATAATACCCACAGACTGTAAACTCTAGCAACATATGGTGAGTACACAGGGATATATAAGTACTCTGCCTTATCTGATAGTTTATGTTTTGTTAGAGCTGTCAGCAGATTTTGATAATATTTTATGGCAGTGTATTGTTTCTGGCTGAGCAGACAAATGAAGTTTACATTAAAACTAGTCAGACAACTACAATAATGTAATAATGGGTTAATAATATAAAGAAAACTGTGTTACATTAGCTAGCATAGCCAAGGAGTTTGTATATTTAGCAACTGGAAATTAGATGAAGGCAACGTTTGCAAAAGACACCAACCATTTTCTGTGCAAAAGGACAATGAATAAGATAAATGTGCTGTACTGTACTTGGCACAGTGCAGAATGTACTGTGATGTACTAACTGATTCCTCCAAGGAACATAGATCCTATTGCACCATTGGGGATTAAAATGCCTGGTGTCTGGGGAAAGAGGGCTAATATACTTAAAACAGTGCTCTGAAGCGTGGCACCAGTTTTGTTTATTATAGGTTTCACAATGCTTTACTTTCATATTTCACTTTCATACATAAACAAAGGCATCGCTGCATAATCAAGATTTGGAAGCAAATTGGCACTGCAACAGCATGCTGGCTTCAAATTGTCACCAGCGGAAGTGTTATAATACACACTGCGAATATGAAGTAGGGATAAAGCTATTCTTTCAGCAGCAAGATCTTCTGTAGGTGTGAAATATAGGCTAAAAGTCTGATCTACTTTTTACACAGCATGTAGGCTGTGTAATTGAAGAAACAGCTCTGTTTTCCGCCCCGTCCCCAATTCGTACTGAGCATTTAGAAAGCAGGTTTTGTTTTTGTTTTTGTTTCCAATCATTGTGTGATGAAGAGAATTCTCTGCTGACAAAACCAAAACTGAACTATTATACATTCATGGTGAAACCTACTTCACTCATGCAAAGAAATCGGAGTAACTGGGTTTTATATAGACAAAGTATAGACAGAATGTGGCATCCTCTAAGAAACTGAGGCCACATCACCCACTCTCTACTGGCTGCTACCCTGGGGATGGAATGTTAGCTGTAGCCCCAACAATAATCCTTAGTGTCACTGAACACTGGGGTGTGATGGGGTCTTGACTTCATCACCCTGACTTAGATCACATGGCTGGAAATAAAGTCCAGTTTCTTACTAACACTCCTGAGTGTCAGAACCTTAATCTGCCTTCTGCAGCACATGAGTGGTGGTAGCGCCAGCTGAACCAGGCAGCTGTGGATCACTCCCTGTTTGGGCCACTCTCAACCTCCCCTTTTTGCTGTCCCCACCCCATCGCACACAGTGCAGAGGCTCCACTGGCACAAACCGATCACTGAGCACACTCATGGCAGGGTGAACTCCATCCCCAGTGAACTCAAAGCTTAAAGCGATAACACGAGTTATCTTGTGATACTACAATACGCTGTACCATGAGACATTATATCATAACTCCATTGAATAAAAGGAGTCAGTCCGCTACAGAGAATATTGTCTTCCACAAACTACATAGCAAATTGGATATCAAAGCAAATGTAGTGATGAAATAGATTAAAATCCAAGTTAAACTGCTGAACTCATTAAAATATCAATATTAAACCCTGACCTTTTCAGGAGACATATTCAAGGTATATTTATATAATCACCTGCCTTTGGCATAAAGATCTCTCCCTGAGAACATAGCTCATGATGGTGCTTTTGTGGTGGGAAAATAGTATGAGAACCGAATTGGATTCTCTCTCCACTCTACTCTAAACTTGCCTCTGCCCCGTGCATTCTCAATATCCTGTTATGTACCTTGCATCACAAATCCTTGATGTAGTAATAAATATGCAGCAAAATTTTAACCTACATCTAGGAAACCAGTAGACTTAAAGTAAATTATTAGACACACCTTCTATAGAAGAATCTGTGTTGATGTACGCAACAGCCCGTTCCTGAAGAACTTTAGCATTCTCCTGCAGTTGTGAAAACGGAAACATGCTTACTTTACTGATAACATGTTATCCTGTGATGTTGCAACATTAATACTATAAAAACAAAGGGGTTCTGGACCGGACAAGGTGACAGGTACTATATAAATGCCTAACTATATTAATAAATAAGACTGGCCAGTGTTCAGGGAGCATGAAATTCAGCTTTGCTAGCTCTGGTGTTTTTAAAGTTGATCTTCAAGCTGTTCATGAAATATTAGAGGTGCCAGCTTGCAGCTCCATCACAAGGAAGGTGGGGTGCTGAAGCTATTGGTGGTATTACTATAATTGCATGGTGTCACTACAGGCCAGAATTAAGCCTGTATGGGCGATTTAATTGTGCATTTCCATGGCTTGACTTGTCTGGACTTCTTTCAAGGTTAAGATTAATTCTGAATTTTGTGGGTTTGCAACATTTGGTTTTAGGATAATTACAATATCCCTCTCTTGTGTCTTATCCTGAATTACAGATATGGGCTCTCAGCCTTAACTCCATTTTAACTAGATCTGTTGAAATTTGGAATTTCTATTCCATGGGAAACTCTTACATTTAAAAAAAAATCTGAATTGGAATTAAAAGACAAAATGTTGAAGTTTTACAGAAGAAATTGTTTCAAGTAAATCAAAATGTTTCATTCTGATTTTGACTATTTAAATGTCACTTTTCTTATTTTACCAATTGGTAATTGGTTTTGAAATTTGTATTCTGATTGTAAGTGGTGATTTGGTATTCTACTTGATTTTGTAATTGGTACTTGGCTTTACCAATTGATATTCTAACTTTTTTTTGTAATCATTCTATTTGGTAATTTTCTATTGTAAAGTAGTATCATATACAAATGATATGAGAATCAAATGTAAAAATAAATATATGATAAAATAAATGATCGGTTGGAGGATTTCCCAGTGTTGTGGGTGTGTGAGAGAGAGAGGGAGGGAGAGACAGAATGTCTGTATAAAAAGAGAAAGAAAGGGAAGGCCTGAGCATGTATATTCACTAGCCATTTGATTTGAATGAATCACTTCATTTATGAACAGATCTTTCCATAACTAGGAGTACTGATACATTTTCAGATATTGTGTTCACAACCCTAAGCTAATGAGCCAAGGGTTAATTTTCCTCAAGACTTAGTGGATGAAAGAGTGTCCAGGTAAATTGCTGTAGAGGACCTTTAATGTGAGCATTGACTAGTATCTCTAGAGTCAGAGTCTAATCCAGTATTCAGAGGGAGGGAATAGATGGCTCCAAAATGAAGCTAAAGGGCAATGAACTAGAGACACTGGGGCTAAAGTCTGAGAGGTTGTTAGGGTACAGAGATTCACTATGACTCTGCCATTGGGTGAACAATGGGTAACTGGATATTAAATTATTAAACGAAGAGTACCTTAGGACAATGATTCACAAAAATTTCCATTATATTCCCTCAGAAACAGACATGTTTGATGAGAACTGGTGTTTTTTAAATGTTTTACATTCACTGGAGCTCAGTCCTGTTAGCTATGAGTTTTTATGCTGGAGTTTAGCTGGGATGAATATTTACTCTCCAGAGTTTAGTTTTCCTCAAGTCAATTGGTGTTACACTTCAATTTTGTTTTTGTTTTTTTGTTAGTGAGCAAACTTCCTCTGCATTAAGCAGAATGGGCAGGAGAGTCTATTTTAGTTGTATATTGGAGAATGTATTTGGTGAAAGAAGTTTCAGGGCAGTGGGAACCTCAAATTTGCCATCAAGAGGGAAAACAGGATTCCTTTAGACATTAGGAATAAACATTTTCCATCTTCCTTTGTCCCAGTATTTTGTAGTTTTTTGGTTTTGTTCCAATGTTAGCACAGGGGGATGGGCTAGATAACCTCTGGAGGTCCCTGCCACCATACATTTCTATGATTCTGTGAATGTAGGCACATGAATTTAAATGCTATACAGCAGCATAAAATATAGTATAGTTTTTTTAATGAAAAGTTATTTGGAACCAAAAAAAATCAAAATGTCTCTAAACAAATTGTTTCAAAATTAAATGTTATCAAAATCAAATTTTTCCCTGCCCACCATTTTTTATTTCAACAAACCAACATTTTCCAGTGGAGAAGATTTTCCACTCTAATTTTAACCTCCAGTTTGTCAGTGAGTTAAGATAAATTTTGATCAAGTCTTATATTTCTTAGTAAGGATGACCAATCCACTTGCAGTATAAGAAGTGAGGGCCAGATTGCCTCACTCAAGGTGAACCCCCATGAAGAATGAAGTAGAGGAAAACTCCATAGATTCCCCTCTCTTATGGAGATATGTGGGGAAACTCAGAGTTGGGCAGTCAGGGCTCCCACAACTGAATTAGCTGAGGGGCCCAGCACCCAAAACTCTGGGACCCACAGGAGGCCAAAGCCATCCACAAAAAGATGTCTTTGCAAAGGAGGGTTGATTTTTACAGGCAGAGTGCCCTGTTGATCACCAAGGCATGATCTGACTCTCAATTTGTGGAGGCCATTTTGTTTGTTGAAAAAACAGATTTTCAAGCAGGATAGCAACTTAACATACTCTTCCTTAGTGTATTTGATTCAAAGCCGACAGTCCAGTAGTTTTTAAATCTTATGAGGAGCTAGCGCACGCAGACCATCGTTATTAGTTAGTTAGCATTTATATTAGGGTAATATCCAGGAGCCCCCATTAGGACCCTGCTGTGCCACAGACAACTGCACTCTGATCCTACAATGGGCTCTGTATAGACAGACACCCCTGAATCTACATGGAGCATCATAAATTTAAATGGGGTCTGTCCACATAGACTCCATAGCAAGATTCAGGCCATATAGGTAGACACAGGCCCACACATGTTCATCAGTCATGCTTTTGTACTATTCTTCATTTACCTCAGCCCACTCTGTGGAACCTAATAGTCCAAATTCTTCTGCATCCCAGCTAGCAAAAATAATAGTTCTTTTAGGTCTCCAACCTGTAATCACAGTTAAATTTAATTTAAAGAGAAAAATTGTAATAGAAACTGCCACAGTTGAATGAGTCATTTAAATAAAAACTAGTACATTATGGAAAAGGATGTATAATATGTATTAGTGAAATTTTGTCACCCCAAATTCCACAGATCAGCACATCTACTGCAATATTTTTATTGTAAAGTCAAAACTGTCAGAACACATAATGTTACACAGGCAAGGAGAGCAGAAAATTCAACCAACTCGCACCATATGTGATATTAAGCTCATTGCAGATATATATGTTTAGGAGCTCCCCCAGTGCCTCACTCACGTGCATGTGCACGCACATATAAGAAGTTACAATGCCTATTATGTGAAATTCAACCCTAGGCATAGGGCAAACATAAAGTCTATGCATCTGCTTACTGGTAAATTCACATAATTTCTCAGAATAGTATTTTTCATAGCCCTTGTATTTCTCCTTCTCCATTTACAATGAATAAGTTACCTTCCATCGCCATTTTGCCAAAACTCCGAGCAACTTCTTGAAGAATAGCTGCACCAGTGGTTGGATCAATCCCACCAAATACCCAGGAGTCTCTATGTCCTCCCAGAATAATATATCTGTCTGGAAACAATGACAGAGATTCAGTCATTAATTCAAAATACACTTGGGGTACCTATAATTCAGTCTTTCACTATAACCTCATTCCCCACCTTCCCAAATCACAATAAAAACATATTTCAGTGTTTTTAAATAGCCCAGCCTATCAGCCTTACTATCTGACACAAAAATGCTTTTTAATTTTTTTTTCCAGAGTTCAACCTTTCTACCTATATACACTTGTTTTAAGAATCTTTTAATCCCTTATCTTCGAACCACTGTTAGAATAAAATTACCTGGATCTGTCTGCTCAATGATGATTTGAGCAATTTTAGACTCTGTGCTCTTGAGATGAAACCCAGATGCAGAATTCAAATCAGAACACAGAATCAAATACCAGCCCCGCCATAGTCTGTATCCAGGGTTTCAATTTAGGCCACTATAAAGATACAAGCAACTGAGAAATATGGACCTAGACCAGGAATCTCAAACACATTGTCCATAGAGTTATTTGCTGAGGCTCTCCAAGTTCCCTGCCCTTCCCTACCTCCCCTCCCTGAGTTATTTCCTGCAGCCACCATGCTCCCCTCACCTGCGGCCTGCCTTTCCCCACCGCCACATCCCCACTCCTCTGCCTACCACCAGGAGCTTCTCACCACCAAACAGCTGTTTGGCAGTGCTTAGCGCTTTCCAAGAGAGAGGGAGAGGAGTGGGAATGCAGCACGCTCAGGGAAGGAGGTGGGGCAGGGGTGGGGTCTTTGGGGAAGGGTTTGGAATGGGGGCAGTGAAGGGATGGGAAGAGGCAGCACAGAGGTGCGGTCTCATGGAAGGCGTGGAAAGGGGATGGAGGTTGAGGCAAAAGGGTGGGGCTTTTTTATCTTTATATGAGAAGGTGTTAGTGATGCAGCCCTCGGGCCAATGTACTGGTCCTCATGTGGCTCTCGTGGTGATTTGAGTTTGAGATCCCTGGTGTAGACCTTGGTTAATATTCTGAATCTCCAAAGTTCAGGATGTTGCGGGATCCAGCACTTTGTTCAGCTCATCACTAGTCCACTGTAGTTTGTGTTGCACTAGAATATGCTAGTGCAAGACTGTATGGATGACGTGCTGGAGACCCTATAAAAAACAAGATGTCTTGCGCAAGGCTGTCCTAGTGAGCTGTTTACTGTAGCATTCTCATCTATGTACCATTTACAGATCTTTTGGGGGAACACTATGATGGGAGGGACAAGATGACATAGTAAGTCTTTTTCAGTTCCAAATTCTATCTGATTATTTCTGAAAAGTTAAACCTTGTGCTACCTAGGAACATCTTCACCAAATGCAAAAAACTCACCTGGTTCCTCCGCTCCACTGATCGTGCCAATAATATTGTAAATTCGTGTTATTTTGTTGTGAGTGTGGACATGCATTCTGACCTTTCTGAAACAAAAGCAAAATGAAGTCATTATCCATGACTTGAGGAGGCATTTCCTAGGGTTGGAATAGTGATAGATGAACCAATTTTAAACATGTTTTACAAACACAGTTAGAACAAGCCTTTGTACATCTACAATAGCCATTTAAACACAGTAGTGGAAAGAGATTGGATTAGCACCCACAAAAGTATTGGGTTGTAGCCTATCTTCATGTAGGGGGGATGAATTGTATTTCAATCCCTCATTTAGTTCCCCAAAATAGATGGAGTTTTTTGCAGAGAGGAATGAGTAAGGCCAAGGTAAGAAAAAATGTGTTTAGATATTACAATTTTCTTGATGGCAAAATTTAAGAAAGTTAATTAAAGGACTAGTTACCATTGTCAAACTATCAAGAAAACACTGATTGAAACTTAAAATATAAAAGTTGAGAACACAGTCCATGTGTACAATTTTATCTTTAAAGCTTTAAGATTATAATCCAGCAACACTGGTCAACCAATTCTCCGTGACTTGCTATGCGACCTTGGCTAACATTTCAACTTCACCATCTGCATAATAGGAATAATGAAACCTTATCTCTGTAATAAACTGTTTTGCAATCTATGAATGAAATTACTTATACATGGCCAATGTGCTAAGCATGATTATCAGTTTACAGGATCTATACCGGGGCTGTACAAGTTCCTTATTTTTATTTGAAACTGAAGGTTGATTTAAGAAAAATTCCACCAAACATACAAATTCCTAGGCTTTCACAGTCTTTACGAAATCTGTCACAATGGTTTCTAAGGAAGTCATGCTAATAATATCTCATTGCAATACTTTTAAGACAGGGTAGTTTAACAACAGGCCAACAGATCACGCTAAAAACAAAATGTAATAACTGAAAGTTTATCAAATTTTGACCCAAATGATTGGACAATATTTAATTGTGGGAATATGTTTTTAAAAATCTCATAAGAACATGCTGCTTTTCTTTATAGAAATATGATGAGTAAGTCTGATTAAATGGTAAATGGAGAAACGGTCATTAAAATTGCATGAAACAACTGAATTGTGAAAACGTGAATAAATTGAATATTTCTCCAAGAACATTAAGACAGCGGATCAAAGTGATCAAGCTTTGCCAGACCATTCAAAAATCATTCATTTATTAGGAACTCTGTAAAAGGCAGGGAATATTCAGTCCTCTCTCTCTTTGTGAAACAACACACACACTTGTCTAACCTGGGCAAAAATCCAACAGGGTCTCATTTGAAGTTATCTCAATGGTAAAGCTCTCTAGCTGTCAAAACCAATACCTTCTTCAGCACAACTAATGGATTTTTGCCCAGAAGAGAAGCTAAACCCAAGGCCTTGAGCCTGCAAAGAGTTAAACATGTAATGATCCCATCATACTCATTAGGACTATTCCCATCCATAAAGTTTACTCTGGTGCACAAGTGCTTGCAGGATCAGTGCCCTGAGCTTGTAGCATAGTGAAACCACAGGGGCTTCTCCAAGAACTGACTCAAAAGGACACTGTCAAGTAGGTTAGGGTGTCAAAAATCCTATGAATAAGTAAGTCCTCAAGAAACATGATTAGCAACTTAATACAAGTTCTGTTCATTTTAATATTGTTTTTCCTCTCACTATACAGTTTATTGCTCTCCAGTGTGCTCAAAACATTTTGGATCAGATCCTCAATGGTATTTAGGTGCCTAACTCCCACTGATTTCAATGGGAGGTAAGAGCCTAAATATCTTATGGATCTAGGTCTTTCTCCCTCTAGCAGGGGTACTAACCCCTTAAGAAACAGTCTGGGGCATATAGCTGAAGCAAGTCTGGGTACATTCAAGGATCCCTCTGCCCTAACCTGGGCTATTTAAACAGGAGGAGGAAAGTAGAAGGCAGAGAGCAGAATGATATACCTAATGAAATATTACTGTTAAGTGATTTGACACAGTTGGATGTAAGCACAGTAATAGCACGGACCCAGTGCATGTACAAATATTGGCCACTGAGCTGGCAAAGTGGCAAAAAATGCTGTCAAACACCAGTACATTGATTTAGAGATCCCTTTAAGAAAACTGGAATTTAAAAATCTAATTATAAATGAATTTAAAAGAGAAATGGCAGGAAATATGGGAAAAGCAATAGAGGGGAAAATATTCCATGAAATATTCCCAAGAGTTGAAAATGCTGATATACTCCACGGTCCTGAGAGAAAGAGCAAAGTGGCTCTATTTAGAATTTTAACTGGCCATTGTGGCTTAGACAGTAATTTGTTTTTAACAAACATAGAGATGGATTATGTGAGACATGCAAGATACAGGAAACAATTGATTATCTCTTTTGGGAGTGCGAAGGGTGTATCATCAAAAAGGGGTATTGATATGAAAAATGTAGAGGCCTTAAAGTTTCAAAATTCTCGCTGCAATGCCTAGTAAGAGCATCAGGAAAATGAGGCCCTATTAAAAAATAAAGCAATATTGCAAATCTTTAAAGAATACTGGAAAAGGTGAAAGACTGATTCTTGAATTAGCTGTGGTATCCAGTGCTTGGCAGTCATAGACTCAACAAGTGAGTCTGCTTTGTCATAAAACAGGAGGAGGAGGAGGCATGCAGATTGCAATGGTTCGTGGTCTTTCACTCAGGGTCTTGGGGACTAGCGTGATCAGGCTCAGAAACTTTATTTGCTGATGCTCAGTTCAGGAGCTCTGAACCAAGTCCCCGCAGTAAGGGCCTTATGAACTTTGTTAAGAGTGCTCCTTCCCTGAGACCTTCTTAAAGGGCCATTTGTTTTATTAGTTTGTTTTGGCTTCCCCTTGCTTGGATCCTTTACAGTGCCCTTTATCTCAAGCGTTAAATTTGTTCTGTAGACATTTTTGTTTGTATGCTTTCTAAATCTTCAGAAAGTTTTAACACACACACGAAAAAACATCCAGTTAAGGTTTCAATTTTTTAAACTTAAACATGTCCTTGCAGTGTTGGAAAAAAACACATCATTATGCCTTCCTGTACATGATCTTTCAAATCACTTCCTGTCCCACTGGCAATGGAATACTGTCCCTTTGTCAGTCAATGACAGTCACTGCTTACTTGGCACATTACCACAGTAATGCATTTTTAAGGTTCATTTAATGCAGTTTAGTAGCTGGAAGCTAGGAGGAGGAAGCATCACCATGTGACCAGACAGCTCTCTGCAGACTATCAGCCCCATGGCCCATGGTGTTTGACCCTCTCTGTTAGTGCTAGAGAGCCAGAAAATGAAATTGACCAGTTAAGGTGCCACAGGACTCTTTGTCACTTCTGCAATTCCAGACTAATATGGCTACCTCTCTGATTCTTGACCAGTTTTGTTTCACTATACAAGCTGAGTGAAGTATAAAGAACAAACACAGTATTACAAACTCCAAGCATTCAAAAATCATAACTCACAGCCCCAAAAATATGAATAGATTTTTAAAATTAGTATGTTTTAGGTTCTTTTTATTTGCTTTCTTGGGTTCACTTTTCCAAGCTTTTCTTTGCAAACGGGAAAGCTAGAAACTTTGGAGAGCAGCTGATCTCTGGGCCCCAGCCACATCCATACTCCATCGCTCTAACTCCAAGGAATTCTCATAGAAGGCTTCCATGGGACTAGGGAAAAGGTGAAGGCAAGAGAGCCACTGCAGAAGTTGTGCTTCGCTTGTCCACCACCAGAGATTACCAATTTCTTGTGACCTTGGTCTTCAGAAACAGAAGGGAAGAAAAGGGCCCCAAAAGAGAAAATTTTTCAAACATTTGCTTTTCACTTGACAGTGGAAAAGTGTTAATAAAAAGGCTAGTTACTGTTGACCAGAGTTAAATTTGGAAAGCGTCAAGAAACTAACACAAAAGCTGAGAAGGGAGATATACATGGCCTGGTTCAATGCCTGTTGAAGTCAATGGCCATGTTCTCACTGTTACTGAGCAGGCCCATTGTTTTAACATTTTATCTTTAAATCCTAAAGATTATTATCCAGTCATACTGCCCATACTCCTCTAAGCCCCGAGATGTAACATTCTTCAGAATCCTACTCGGAAAGGCTTTGTTTGGTTTTGCAGTGTTAATAAATAGGCAAAAGTGCTCAAACAGACCTTCTAGAATAGCTGCCTGCAAATCCAGGCCCAATGTTGTAAGACACATTGAGGTTTCCCCTCCAACTATTGTCTGGTGCTGCAGGTCCTCCCAGGACGCTGTTAAGTGAAAAAAAAGACAAACACAGTTGGCCAAAAGTAAAAGTCTCCCCAGTGGAACAGCACACCTGAAAATGTGTGTGAGGAAGGACTACAAAGATCTAAAAGATTGTGTTGCATAAACTGTATGCATAACCATTTATTGTTTGTGAAGACGGCCTGTAAATTAGCATAATCTCTATTAAAAGTGCTTAGAAGTTTCTTAAGCTAAAATGAGTGCAGAGTTAAAGCAGAGAAACTAATAAAATAAACTCCTGGTCTTGTATCTCTTCTGTGGCAAAGCTACAGAATACATTTGTGCATCACTTTGTCTTTCAGTAAAAGACTCTTGGCTATGTTGCTACTAGTGTGTATGTGTGCATGTAACACACAAAAGCAATAAAAAGGGCATCAGTTTTACTATCTTTTAATGCAAAAAAAGGCTTTTTGCAGTGTGCACGTGAATATTAAAGTCAAGTACAAAGGACTGAATTTTACCTACCATAATAATATTTCTGCATCATGATATCCAATGGGATGAACTGGGATTTTGGGAATTCCCACTCCCTCTTCAACTTCGGACCTGAAGGTGTATTCTGAGAAACCAAGATTATATTGGAATATCAAATTTTGCTGTCCTCATCAGCTTGCCTTTTAATTGGAGTTATTTTTGTAACAATGAAGAGTCCCACAGTCACATCTAAGATCAATGTACAGGCGAGTCACATCTTAGGTGCATTCAACATGCGCGAATTTGGCTTTAGGTGGTCAGCAAAAACAGGAAAAAAAAGAACAATAATTTAAAAACTCAACCGGAAGTGCAGGCAATTCCACCTGCCATTGAATTCAATGAGAGTTTCACTATATGCGATTTCCACTTTACGCGGTAAACGCGGAATGGAACCCTCTCGTGAGACGTGACATGCCTGTATACTGATCCCTCCAGTCATCCAGCATTTTGTCACATATCAGGGATTAGTCCAACTGACTCCAGTGGCTACTGCTAGTTTTAATGCAGAAATTTCTCTCCATATAAACAGACGTTTGTAGTGTTTTTCTACCTGGCATTTATGATCAGCAAAGAAATATACATCCAAGCAAGGTTATTACTCCTTTTTGATGCTAGGCTATAATCCAGTTTCAACTAGTCCTCTTGAGAAATATAGTTCCTTGCAAATCTCAATAAATCCTAACTCATTTCTATTGCACGGCCTATCCACGTCTTGATTTACAGGTGCTGTAAAGCTTGGATTATACGCAGAGGGATAGTGGCTGGAAACTCTTTTTGCTTGAGGAAGGCTAGTTGGAATGATATTCAGGTAGAACCTACTCCACACTAGGAAAATAAACTCTTGCTCGAAATTCTCTTAAACAGCAAGTCTTTTTACACTGATACAAAAAACAGTTTAATTCAGGGGTGGGCAAACTATGGCCTGAGGGACCGTCCTGCCTGGCCCCTGAGCTCCCGGCCAAGGAAGTTACCCTCGGTGCCTCCCCTGCTGTTTCCCCTCCCCCGCAGCCTCAGATCACCACCAGCGCTCTGGCCTGCTGCTCCTGGGCAGCGTTGCAGTGACGTGGCTGGCTCCAGTAGGGCCTGAGCTCCTGAAGCTCTGAACGGCTTGGTAAGCGGGTGAGGCTGCAAGCTCCTGCAGTGCAGCATGTCTAGCTCCGGCAGGCCACACGGCCTGTAGACACGCTGCTCTGAGCATCATGGTAGGGGGCCAGGGCCGGGGCCGGGATGGTTAGATAATGGGCAGGGAGTCCCGGGGCCAGGCAGGGGATGCGGAACAGGGGAATTGGATAGGGCGTGGGAGTCCCGGCGGTCTGTCAGTGGGCAGAGGGGGTGGATAGGGGTCAGGGAAGTCAGGGGACAGGGAGCGGGAGGGTGGGGTTGGTTAGGGGGTGGGGTCCTGGGGGGGCAGTTAGGGTGGGGGTCTCAGGAGGGGGTGGTCAGGGGAAAGGAGCAGGGGGCTTACATAAGGGGTGGGGTCCCCAGGGGGGTAGTGAGGGGCGGGTGGGGGTCTATGGAGAGGCGGTCAGAGTACAAGGAGCTGGATGGGTTGGGGGTTCTGAAGGGGTCAGTTGGGGGCAGAAAGTGGGTGGGGGTTGGATAGGGGGCAGGGACAGGCTGCTTGAGGAGGCACAGCCTTCCCTACCCGGCCCTCCATACAATTTTGTAACCCCAATGTGGCCCTCGGGCCAAAAAGTTTGCCCACCCCTGGTTTAATTGTTAGTGATGAGACCCTTTTCGATATCAGAAAGTGTCAGACGTTCAGAGTTACAAATCTGTCACTCACCTTTTGCTGGATAACCTGGTGTGAGAGGATCCCCTGCCCCATTCAGATTTAATACATTCCCGCGCTGGACTCCACCTCCAGGAAGGTTCCAGCCACTTGGATAAGGATCTACACCAGGGGCACAGTAGTCAGCAGGGTCTGAATACAGAATAATCCCTTTGGCTCCAGCTAATATAGCATTTTTAACCTGCAAAATGATTTGTTTTATGAAATGTCAAACTGTCTGTATTTGGCTAAGACATTCCTGGGCTCTGCAACACGCCATCAATTGAGAGACACTTCAAAACTCTCATATGGCAGAGGTGGAATCACTGATCCCAGGGAAGCATACATCAAAGTGCAGCATGATCTCAAGCATTGAGCATAAGACTGAATCAGGAGAATTAGGTGCTGTTTTCACAGTAAGAATTGACTCCTCCTTGGGGTCCCCTGGGTAAGCACCATCAGTGCACATGGCTAACACTTTTATATGTAATGGATTGACAACGGGGAAGGGTTAAAGGTGTGAATATGGAATAGAAGGTTCATTTGCAAGACACAAGAGGCCGAGAGGGAAAGGAACGGGTTAACTTGAGAGTTCCGCCAGGCCCAGAGATAAAGAGCAAGCTGCCCAGCGCTCCAGGTCAAGCGACGGACACAGACACACTCTCTGCGTGCCAAGTAGCGAGAAACTGCTTCTCAGCCCCAGCTGGCCAAGAAAAATGAAAACAGAGACAAACAGAGCCAAAGAACTTGCAGGACTGACGAAATTACACGCTTGCAAAGGGTGGCCCGATGAGACTCAACAGTCTGCCTTGTGACCCTGGAGCCGGTCTGTTAGGGGAGCTGCCGAGAGCTGGTTCAAACTGGTTCAGAGAGCAGAGACAACAGGGATCAGGGGGACAGGAGGGCTCCCCTAACCAAGACACCCTCAGGAACACCCTGGACTTAAAAACCCTTCAGAGAGCAGAAGCAATCTGGAGATCTACAGCAGACTCTGGATGACCTGTGCACAGGGCAGAACTCTTGTCCACCTTTCCCCCTCTTCTTCTTACGTTACACCCAGGCTTGGCCAGCCTTGCATTGTGTGTGTGTGAGTATGGAAGTGGGTTAGGGCTTCGGCACTAACACTTTCCTCCGAGTGATGCGGGACGTACCCAGGCACTCACCACTGTTGTTTGGTTAATAAAGCTTTAAAACTTAGTTAGTTGATGTGCACCTTCATCTCCACTCCTAAAGATCCTGCGACCTCAGCCTGATCACCTGAAGTCTTAGGCAGATTGGTAACATAAATTTGTCACATTTTTGGTGGAGAATGCGGACACACCAAGTGACTAAATCTGTCACACTGTTTCCTGCATAACCTGAATTGCTGTATAACCTTAGACAAGTCATTTAACCTCCCTGACTCAGTTTCTCCAGCAGTCAAAAAGGGATAATGATGCTTATCTCTTGAAAATGCTTTGAGATCTATGGCTGAAAGAAGCAGTAATGTTTACTGGTTGTAAGGGCTATTAAATTGCCTAAACTAATCTCTTGCAAGCCTTTTCTGCAAAGTTTGCATTCATCTCAGTCAAAATTTCAGTACTCCAATATAGTCATCTCACTTTACTGTTTTGCAAGTCCCTGTTAATACACATGATAAGCATACACTGCAGGCCTGGTTTTTGGATCAGAGCTCACATGTTGTGGTTTACGGTAAAATAAGGAATAAAATCTCTATTTGGATGGAACTTCTGGCTTCTGAAGCAAAGGGTTAATGCTTATTCTGGCTTCCACTAACATCAATAACAACACTTCTATTGATGCCAATGTAAAGAGCCTCAGGCCTTTAATTTACTAATCTAATTCTGATTTCAGAGAGAAAGTAGGGTGACCAGATGTCCGATTTTATAGGGACAGTCCCGATTTTGGGGTCTTTTTCTTATATAGGCTCCTATTACCCCCCACTCCCGTCCCAATTTTTCACATTTGCTGTCTGGTCACCCTAAGAGAGAGAGAAACAAACAAATGAACAAAAAACCCCACAACACTCACTTTGTTTCCTCTGAAGATTTTCCCATATCTGGCAATGACAATCTTTCCAGTACAATTAATTCCCATCTCTCGCTCTAGCTTGAAAAAATCTTCTGTGCGGCCATAGTTCACGTACACCAGATCTGCCTATCCAGGGAAGAAAGAAAGCCAGAAACTAGAAATTATACTATCATAACGGTTATAAAATATCTATTTTTAGAATCATGCAACTTTATTTATTGAACATCTGTTATATAGTACCCAATATTTGCAGTTCTACAGGTTTGATCTGGCTCCCAGTGAAATTAATGGCAAAACTCTCCCAAATTATTTTTTAGAAAGGCTTGTTTCATTGATGCACTCTCTATATAATCCCATGTTTAGAAGCATCCTCATTATCTGATGCTGAAAACTACAACACTAGATTGTTTTTCTGGCAAAGCATGTGCAAGCTGTTTATGGCGTGAGTAAAAAGAAGAGCTCTGTTCCTAACATGCTGCTGCACAATAGATAGTCTTCCTATTTTACTTATTTTTGCCCACTCATGTGATGTGATATGTGGTGAATGTTGTCTGGGATTATCCATCTTGGAAGAATCAATCAGATTAACTTTAGAAAGTGTGATCTTTCAGAACATGTGTGCTTCAGATTTATAACAAACAGGAGGGTTTACTCTTAATGAATAAAGCAGATAAAACAGACTACTTCCCCCCACCCCATCTCTTAGGTTTCCCCATTAGAAGGGAACCATATAAACCTTAACCTCACCCTGATGTATCTTTCTAACTAGAAATAGTAATATCTGATTTGAGCAATTTTAGAGCATTTTTGTTAAATGGGTAACTTCTAGATTTTACTCTGTCCAATACATACTGTAGCTGTCTCTTAGGCTATAGCATAATGAACTTCAGTATTGTCACCTGAGATCACTGTAAAAATATTTTAAGAAGTCAGAACAATACACCAATGGTAACTCTTTCCCAAAATATGATTTCAACCATCAGGACTCATAAGAATTGTTTTCTTACCTCTGGCACTCCTTGTGCTGAAAAAGCATTATATGGTGGCACCACACCAGTAATGTTTTCATATCCTGCAGGGGGTGGCTCAAACAATGATGTATTGAAAATCTACCAAAAGAGCCAAGAAGAACAAACAGTTACTTTAGTAAAAGCTTTGGTTCTGATTCTTCCTCTGGGCAAGCTCAGTGAAGTCTTGGCACAATTTTGTGCACTACCTTAGTTATGACGAACAGTGTGCCGTTTTATATAAAAAAATTAGCAAAAAAAGAAATCGTATAACTTAAAGTGAGAGAGGGATACATAGTTAGACCTTCATGACTGAAGAAGAGTTGGAAGACAGACAAACAGATAGATATTTTTGTGGGTGTAAGGTTTTATAAATCACTGCCTGAATCGAAACAGAGGAATAACTGAAGAGCGCTGAAAAGGGGTGATAATTATAGACACCTAGTTTGTCCCTATTATTATAGAGGGTTTTTTTTGTAATTTAGTCGTTACTCCCACTTAGACTATTGCTCATTTCCTACTACTTCAGTAGCTGATCTACTCTCTGATCAGGTACAGTATCTTTTGTTACTACCCAAAATAGTTCCATATCTTTAGTGCTCATTCCACTCTTACACAGTTAGATACTACTCAATGTGAGTAAGGGTGGCAGAATGGGCTTTTGCTTTGGATCTGATCATTATTATGTAAAAGAAAATCAATAAACCCTTACAAACAGTAACTAATATTACAAGAGATTCTTCAGGGATTTTATTTATTTATTTGTTTATTTTGTTTAAACAAAAAAAGTCTAGGAATTTTTCAGGTTGGATTTTTTTGGGACTGGTTGTCCACTTGGCAGAACAGCGGGGTTTGCTTGTGCACATACCAAGGCTGCAGAGTCAAGCACTGAAAAGTTAGGAACTACTAGATAACACGTGATCATGTAATTAAAGTCTATATCATAATACATACGCATTATGGGGCTGAATTAAGGATACACAGGCAATCTTAATTCTGACATTTCCTAACATTTCAGTGTTTGACTCTGTAACCATAATAATGTTCTTTTAATGTATTTTTTGTGGGTGTAATTTCATAGCTTGGAAGGGATAATGCTCCAGTGGGAACACACTCTCCTGCCCATTCACCCCAAACTTCATCCTTTCTACCCCTCACCCTCCAGCCTATACCTGTCCTAGTCCTTCCTCTTCCCTACCCAGGCACCTCATCCCAGTCCCATTCTCCTCACCTAGCCAGTCCCAGTCACCACTCCATAGGTTTCTCATTTCAATCTCCATTTCCATGCCAGCCACTTCTAGTCTCTCCCCTTCTCACTTTCTATCCCAGTCTCCTTACATGCTCAGTCTTCCCTTCCCTAATTATCCCAGTCTCCTTGCCCCGTGCTTCTCCTACAGCCTGGCTCTTTGATTATGCTGTCTTCCCCTCCACCTCACTTGTTACCAGTCCAAGTCTTCCTCTCCAACAGCTCCTCATCTAAGAACATAAGAACATAAGAATGGTCCTACTGGGTCAGACCAAATGTCCATCCAGCCCAGTATCCTGTCTACCAACAGTGGGTAATGCTAGGTGTCCTGGAGTGAGTGAACCTAACAGGTAACTATCAAGTGATCTCTCTCCTGCCATCCATCACCCCCCTCTGACAAACAAAGGCTATGGACACTATTCCTTACCCATCCTGGCTAATAGTCATTAATGGACTTAACCTCCATGAATTTATCCAGTTCTCTTTTAAACCCTGTTATAGTCCTAGCCTTCACAACCTCCTCAGGCAAGCAGTTCCACAGATTGGTGGTGCGCTGTGTGAAGAAGAACTTCCTTTTATTTGTTTTAAACCTGCTGCCCATCTCAGTCACCCTCCACCTTATCTCCTAGTTCCAGTTTTCTCTACCTCCACAAGCTTCGTTTCCAAATCTCCTCTCCCTGTCCTTGCCCTAGTCTGGCTCTTGTCCTCTCTGCATTCCATTTAAGTGGCTTTCTTTTTTCCACTGTCGGGATGTCAGCAAAGGGAGCCTTGTGAGCACAGGGGAGACAGCTACGGTACTCTCAGTCCTAGTGCCCAGCCTGCAACAGCCTAGCATTCTGGAAACTCCTGCTCAGCCCTAGGCTGGAGCATGCTCAATTCATACAGAATCTTCAGGGAATTTAGCTTTACAGCTTGACCAAATTTGGACAGATTTTTCACAGAGATAACAGGCACATCCCTGACACAAAGGCAACCTCCCTGCCAAATTCCAAGTCTCTGCTCCAAAGTGCGGGGGCTATGGAGCTTCTTAGATAAAAGGTCATCAGAATTTAACAGGGCCAAACAATATATTTTCCCCTAAACTCATTCTCAAGAACAGCTGTACTTATATGGCTGAAATAAAAAAAAAAAAAAATCAGCACGAGGCAGACATGCAGCATGGCAAATTTCAAATGGTTACAGTTTGGTAATGGTGTAAATGACTGAAAAGAGGATCCTAGAATGGGAAGTGTTGGGCAACCTTAATAATGGCAGTGCTACCTACCCCTCCTATAACAAATAAATTGGATAAACTAAGTTTTCACTTCATTTGCACGGTTACTTGATATTTCATATCCTTCCAAATTCTAGATGCCTGAGGTAGCTCCTGCATTGTATTATTGCATTCTGCAGAGAAGGTAGACATGTAATGCATTCATGCATCATTACGTCTACTTCAGTGCACTGGGCACTTTGAGGGGGAAGCTGGAAGAAAAAAAACGCCCAAACATATGGAGTTGCCAAAACTGTACCTGAAATATTAGTATTTGATCTTGGGGTGGGGATGCATTCACCATATACAAAACCTGCCTTGTGCTTCGTTTGCTTCAGAGCGAAACAAGGAGGGTGCAGTAAGAGAGTAGATTTATTTTGTGTGTTTGCAAGATGTAAGCAATCCCCACTGATCTGCCCTGGCAGAAACCATTTCTAAACATTAGTCCAAGAGACGGGTGACATAACCCAGCAGCAGTGGATTTTCCTTTTTAATATAGAGGGTTTTCATCAGACTGTAAAACATAATGAAGATGTACAGAGTAGGGGCAGAACCTGACCCCGTTTCTTGAGAGATCTATTCTACATATAGTTGACTAAAATAAGATCACCTCATTCCCTTGATCATCAATAATTGAGACATAGTTGGGCTGAGTTTCGTTCGGGTAGGAAAGGAGGACATCATAATGAACCAGCTCTGCTGAATCCAATCCAAATTCCTTCCACTGGACTTGAATTTGCTTAGCGAGGTGAAGGTTCTGTTCTGTTCCTGCCAGGTGAGGAAACTGTGTAAACGAACTAAAATAAAACAAAGTCATGGGTAAGCAGAGAGTTCAGAAATGCATTTGACAGAAGAGTCGAAGTAAGCTAATCTTCATAACACGTGCAAGAAGTAAGTTGTTATGGTTAAGTCCCTTAAATGAAACACTGAGCAGTACAACATAGTTACCAGAGCCCGAGGCAGGATAACGGGCAAAGAGATCTTTCCTGAGATAAATCAGCTCAGATTTTCACTCTGAGTAGCAGAGGTTACAGTACTCTCTTGAGAAGGGGAAGACAGCCTGCTCAAATCCCTTCTCCCTTTCTGACATAGAACAGGGAATTGAACCTGGGTATCTTATATCTCAGGCAAGTGCTCTAATCACTTGGGATAAAAATTATAAAGTGGGTCGCATCGCCACCTGCCAGATTTTGAATGGGGTTCCATTTGGGAGGCAGTCACTAATCACACCCGTCAGATTGGGCTCTGCATGCAAATTAGGTGGACAAATGCATGTGTTCCCCCATTTGTGAATTGCTCTAAGGCTTAGGTGGGAGACAGCTAGCCGAACGCCTAGAGGGGGGCAGCAGCGTGCATGCCTAGAGGCAGAAATTTAGGCACAGAATGAATGTAGATGCCTTCAAGTTTAGGTAGCAGTTCTGTGGATCACTGTGGAGACAAAACTGGGATTTAGGCACCGAAATCCAAGATATAGGTGCCTAAATCTGGGGTTTAGGTGCCTAAATACCTTTATGGATCTGGAGTTATAATTCCCAAACAAAAACACATTAAATTAAGTTACATATCAATAATTTAGGATTATCCTCCCAGTTAGGAGAATGTGAAGTAAATAGGATAGAGACTAAATAATAATAATTTTGCTTTTGGCCTTGCTTTTAATTTAAACAGGCTAAATAAGCAAGTAAGAGAATATAAGTGAAAGCACAAGGCTGCACCCCACCTCCGTCCCCTTGCCCTCTGTCCCCCACAGTTGGTAGCCTTGAAGATAAGGGGCTAATCAAGCAAGAGGTTACCAAGTAGCCTGAGGGGTGGCGAGAGTGTAAGGAGGAAACAGAGTCTACAAGAGAGTAATCATGACCAAAAGAAACACCACTCCTTACCTCTCCCATCAGGTACAAAAGAGGTGGTCTTATTGCCCCCAGACTCAGGATCCGCCAGAACGGAACATGACCATATATGGGAGTGGTACCAGGGGAGGGGCACTACAAGTATAATTAAGTTTGCCAAGGAGGTGGGGGGGGAGAGGGAGCTCTGTTGGTGTGCGAATCTAGAGGTTAGGAGAAGAAGTGGGTTCTGTCAGCGTAGAGAACTGTAGCTGGGGGAAGGAAAAAGGAAAACTCTACCAGCATATAAAGATAGTCCAACTGGTGTGAAGGGTTTCGGATTATGCTTGCTTATTTAGCCCCACTAAACTCACAAACTGCCTGCAAACTCTGAACTGTTATTTTCCAGCAAACTGTGTTTGGGTACTGAGAGGGAGAAAGGAGTTGGACCCCTGTATATATAATCTCACATCCTCTATTTGGGGAAAGGACACTTTGGAGTACAATAACTTCTAAAATGTCAACTTGGAAAAAAACATTAAAATGAGAGCATGTGTTTTATTTCTTTTCTCAACATTGTGCACAAACCAAGTAATCCCAAAACATAAAAGATATCAGAACAGGACAGACAACAAATGCTCTTCCATGGGTTGATGCTACAACTTATGGCTTTTCTGGCTGATATAATTATTTGAAAACCAAAAAAGATAAAGCTTACCGAAGAAACTGCTTGATGTTTTCTGCTTTCATTTCAGCCATAAGTCTCTGTCTCACATTTTGATAGACATCTGCTGATCTAGTTGTTTTTTTAGTAGGTTTCATTAACCAGCCTGAAAAATATCATTAAAATCTGATACTTACCAAGCCCTACAGTGCTCAAGTATTTGTGAACATGCTTAACTTTAAACACAAGTAATCCCATTAAAGTCAGTGGAACTATTCACATGCTTACATTTTAGAAGTGTTTGCTGGACTGTGGCCTAAAATACAAAAGGACCTACACAGTAACATGTTTATTGTTACCGGATCATGATGAAATGACAAGTCACTCTATTTATATGAGCACACCCTGATAACTATAGAATATAATTTAACCAGATTCTCCTGTAAGCAGTTTTAGACCTATAACTTGAATGGAGAACTACCAGTTCATAATGAGGGGAGATTCAGACCCATCATATTCACAGTGAACAGTCACTGAACAGTGAGAGGGACTGATCCCTACCTGAATGAACCTGCTTGGGTATTTAATGTGAAGCACACGCATGAGCATTTTCAGCATGAAAGCCTAGGATTCCATGTCCTCCAAACAGCCCCATGAAAGTTATTAGGTGCTCAGGGGAGGAGGGGAGAATGAGGGAAAGTTAAACATATTTTCAAATACTGCATTGTCAAATACTGTCATTCCTTGCAATTTTTTGTGGTGTTGCTTCTCTGTAGCAGAAAACCTGCATAAACAGGGGAAATGATTTCAATGAAACTGACAATCCACAGCAGGGATGTCAAGTGCACAGTGGAACACTGAAAGACTCTTTTTCTTTCTAGCATTTTTCAGTAATAGTCTTAAGTGTGTTCTGTAAAACAGTTTCTTTTGAAAAAGGGCAGAAGTGTTGGGCTGGTTGGTTTGTTTGAGATTGACCACATCCTTTTAATAATCAGAGGGGTAGCCGTGTTAGTCTGGAATTGCAGAAGTGACAAAGAGTCCTGTGGCACCTTAAAGACTAACTAAAGTTTTAGAGCATAAGCTTTCGTGGGCTAGTACCCACTTCGTCAGATACATGCAGTGGAAGTATCCAGGGGCAGGTATAAATAGGTAGGCAAGAACCAGGTGGGAGATAACAGGGTTAGTCCAATCCTTTTAATGTTTAGCCTGATTCGTTTTAAGTATTTTAGGCCCTATATTGTACAGTCAGACCTCTGCACCCATGCAAAGCCCCACTGGAGTAAATGGGGCTCCCATAGGAGTGGAGCAACCCACCTATGAGCTGTCAATTGCTAGTCCCTTATTTCAAAACCCAAAGGTCCTGAGTTCCTTTGCCCTTAAATTCTATGATGGCAGTCAATGGAAGCCGCATCCCCATCGTTCACAATAAAAAAAAGGAGGAAAAGCACAACCCTCTGTAATTTCCAAACTGTTTTTCTTGAATCATCCTTGCTAAGAAGCTCAGCCAATTTGGTGATAAACACACACACAAACCTTCACCCCAGTCATGCAGGTGACGGGGAATGGAAGGAAAGGACAACCTATTCTGAACCCCTCCAGGGAGGGTGAGTATTTAGGAAGTCTCTGACAAGCAGTAAACCACCCCTAGTTGGGTGATGTTCATAACCTTCACACCCCCACAGGGTGAGGAGATTTAGACCTGGTCAGTGTTTGGGAGAGAGAAATAATACTGGGGACTGTGTATGGTGGAGGATGGTGTGCGGAAGTGGGGGTATGTCTTAGAGTATTTCCTGGGGAGTTTGGAGGGAGAGGTGCCTAGGGGGTTGTGCGCCTGTGGGGGAGAAGGGGTGGCATGTATTGAAGGGGGAGAGGGGAAGGAGACTAGGTCCTGGGATGGGGAAGGAGCGGTGAGGTGTGTGTATGGAGAGGGTGTGGGGGGAGAGGGATGACGTGTGAGAACAGTCTGAAACTTCCCGGTTCAATCCCTGGCTCTGGGGTCCCACCCGCTCTCTGTCTCCCCGGCCGGGAGGGACCCTCACCTCCACACTCACCTCCCAGGAAGCCCAGCACGAAGAGGGCCAGCAGCAGGGCGCAGCCCAGCCCGGTGCGCAGCGCGCCCCGCTTCCCGCCCATGGCTCCAGCGAGCGGCGCCCTGGCGGAGCGCAGCCCGAGCCCACGTGTGAGGAGTCCCGCTGGGGGCCGCTGCCCGCTGGGCCCTTCCCCTTTGGCAGGGAGCAGCGCGGATCCCTCTTTGTTCCCCCTGGCCTGAACCGACCTTGCCAAGCGGCAGGGAGCAGCCGCTGCGCCAACGGAGGCACTAGGGGGAAATTCTTGTGTTTGCCTTGCGGGCTGTTTCTGTTGTAAGGTTTAGCGGCGCCTTTTATGCGAGACCCTCAGTCTGTTCCCCACCAACGAGGACGTCATCGCCCCCATTTTACAGGTGGGGAAACTGAGGCACGGCGAGATTTAAATGATGCCCCACTGTCTTCAGTGGCAGCAGCGGGGATGCAACCTAAATCTCTGCCCCGGTCCCTAGAAAGACTTCGAGGCAAATTTTATCCCTGTAGGGACATTAAGATAAAGCAAGTGTTTTTCTTTTACACCCACAGACCAGAAAATAGTAGCAAGAAAATATCTATATTTAAAATGTACCCAGAGCGACACAAAGGAGTATCAGTTGTTCTGAAGGACAGTTTGTGAAATTTCTCTCCCCTGCTTTTATTTAAAAGTTTTTCTATGTTCGTTTGCCATTTGTTATGGTAGAATGGGCTACAATAGGAGATTAGATTGATGAAGTATATTGTGGAAGGGAAGAAAAGGCTGGAAAAGCATGAGGGACTGGTCTGTTGCTGATTCTTTGTTGTTGTTTGTCGCCAGGTTGATAACAGGCTTGGTGATGAACAGTTGGACCAGCTCTAAATACAACCGAGTTCCTGTCTCTGCGAATATTTACGAAACTAACCCAATTAATCTGACAGTGAAACCCAAAGTTGCAAAATTATTGCCCAGCCTTGTATACCTTATATGACTGATTCCAAAAGTTCCTACAGGCAAATCTTGCAGTTTTTACTTAGCCAAATGTCACATGGACTTCTTCCTGTGGATTTGTACTAAGTACAACATGCTGTGAGACAGGCCCAGGAATTCAGACATCTTACCTATGTAAGTGGACAAGTTGCTAGTCAATTGCACATGTTCCTTTTAAAGCTTATTAGGGCCCTGATCCTGAAGGTGGACTGCTGTGCAGAGCCTCACTGAAGCCAAGGGACACAAAGACCTGCCCACATTGGATCCAATTATAGGATCAGTTTATAGGTGAAGGTTGTAAGTGTGAAAGCTTCCTGGAGACTCCTGGACGTGACCTCAGCCCACAAAAGCTTATGCCCAAATAAACATGTTATTTGTGTTTAAAGTGCCACAAGGACTCCTCTTTGTTTTCACAGAGAAAGGATGAGCCCAACAAGGAATGCTAAAAGAAATGGCTGTGCTCCTTCCTCACTCCTATCACTCCTTCCTCAAACACAGGCGGCTGAGCTGAAGATGTTCAAAAACAGATGGACAATCTGGTTAATGTTTAGATCACTTCCCAAGGACTCGGGAGTGGCTTTTCAGAACAGACATTGATTACAATACAATTATATCATTTGGGGATTTTGCTCTCACTCACAAGCTATGGCTTTAGCTCTTTAGTCAGATTGTGCCTGGTTTTCTTGGACAAGTGAGAAGCATGTCCAGTTTTGTGGTTAACCACTTGATGACAGCTTGCAAAGTTCTCACCAGAATTCAGAACAGAGAAACCTTCCACTCCAATAGCTCATTTGAGATGCCAGATGGAATTCCACCTACAGAGACGATAGCTGGGAACACATGGTGTATTATTAGCATTTATTTAGCACTACAGGTGCATATGTGACATTTAACAGACAGCAAATTGACAGATTTCTGCTTTTAGGCATTAACAGATGAAGTTAGACATAATACTGCATGTGATGACGAACAGGGGAGTGGGCGAGGAGGATGAGAATAAGAGTAGCAACAGTTAGAAAGTATGAAATGATTTTATTGCTCTGTATGGGTCTGTTTAGTGTCACAACCGGTACTAGAGATCAACAGTAGGGACTAAACCTAGGATCTCCAAGTGTAAAAGTAGCTCTACCACTTCAGCTATAGCCTTAATTCCTGTAGCTGAGAGGTATAGTAGACTTATCTGCGGACCAGACACGAGAAGACCACGTGCACTTTAGCCATTTATTAGTGGAATATGTTAAAGTATTGTCCTGTGTCCAGAATAAAAGGGTGGGGTGGAGGTCTGTGTACTGTAAGGAGAGTCACATGACAAGCACATATCTTTGTTCTTCCCAGTGGATCATTCTAGAACACCTTCATTCTCTTTCTCTCTCACACACACATACACACACACCCCTCTCCCTTGTTCTGTTCCTACCTATCACACTCCTCCTCTCTTTCAGTCTTTCTCTCCCTCTCGTATTTTCTCCCCTACAAATATGCTGCTCCCCTCTCAGAAACAAAAAGAATTTCTCTTCTGCTATATGTTGGAGGCCTCTGTCATTTTACTGATCTCATGCATGGTTGTGTTCCCTGACTGGTTTAAGACGGTGCATATAAACGATGGATAGTTGTCTGGGGAGACAGGAGTTCTTGGTAACACTTGACAGCATCCCATCTCTTGATCATATTTTGTAAATGAATCCATTCAGTAAACACTGTTGTTTTTCTAAGTCACCACCACATTCTTTAATAGTTAGTCTCAAAGGTGCCACATGGATTCCTCATTTTTATTTTTTAATAATATTGCTCAAAACAAAGGAAGCACTGATGAAATTTCCCCATAACTTGTTAAATTTATACTTGGCTTCCTTCTACCTTTTGGCAGGTGCTTTTAAACACTAACTACAACTAAAATCATCTGCTGGTAACTGTGGGTGTACATATCAATGCCTTGATTAACAAGCATGGTGAGTTTGTCTTTGGGGATTTTGAGAAGAGCAAATGTGCAATACTCAGCATCACAACACCTAAATTCCTTTGTGGATCCTGGCCATATGCAACTTTTATATTTAGAGTTTTGAAGCCCTTTTAATGATTAAGAAATTGGCTTAATTCACGATTTAACTCACCTGTCTATCTTTGTTAATCAATCTGAGATGATGAAGTTCTGCACTTTGATAACCAAAACTGTTACTCTGGTAAATAGAGCTTGACAATGTCAGAGTGAAATTCACCTCAGTGCAGAAGCCCAACAAAGGCCTTTAGGTTGTTTAAGTGAAAGGTAATTAGTACGTAAGACTTGCACTGGATCCCTGTACCAGGGCGAATTTCACCCGTGGACCTACATTCTGCAAATGGATACATGTGGGTGCATTCCTGTGTCCACACAGATCCATTTTCAGGAAGCTTCCCCTAGTAAACTGCCAGGAAAATCCATTTTGGCAGGATCCCCACCTGGGTAATAAATCTCCTTGTTTGGATTTAAGTTTTTATAATCAAGCGACTGTAAATGTTAACACTGATGTAAAAAAACCTCACAAATATTAACAGACAAGGTTTGGTAAGTGTTCACTAATTATTTACATCCCTGGCATAGCCTGCTCTAAAGAGATGGTTCCATTAACTGATACAAGTCAAACATTGAGCCTTGCCGCACTTTCGCTTGGTTTATAAATGTCAAATGTTATCCTCATTTTTTCCATTTACACAGTAGTGCTGGGAAAGGAGGCACATTGTAGAAAGTTACTCTGTGCACTCACCCCTAATTCTGCCACTTTCCTTGTTGTTCCTACGCCTCAGCCATCACCACCACAACAGCATGTGTAAAGGACGATTAAGACAGCTAAGCACAAGCTGGCTGTGAAGGGAAGAGAAGCCATGACTCGGCCCTTGTGTCCAGTAATGCCACTGCCCATGCTAACTTGGATTTATCACTTACGGAAAGCAAGGACTGTGATGTTGTTGTCTGCTGTTTGTACAGTGATGCAAGCAAGAAGTGGTTTAGAGAGGTGGGACAGTTCTTTGTATACTCTCTCCCATATTTCCCTGGGAAACTTGGCAGGACTGGCAATAATTTGACTCTTTACTTTAAAAAAAAATTATTCAAGAACGTCAGACAGATTAAGGAGTAAGTTTCATTTTTTGGTGCTAGTACTATTGAGAGCATTACAGAGAGCTGGGGGAAACCCAGAAGAGAGAAAAAGAATACTCAGTAAATCACAGCTTTAGATAAAAATCTGAAAACCAACTGGATGATGCAATGTGCCAGACCACTTCCATTATTTTCTTTAGCTGCAGTATCTGAGGGACTCATTTATGAGGAAAGACTAAGAGCTAACTAGGCACAGCTGGGCCAAATGATGACTACAGGGCAGTGGCAACCTGTGGCACATCAGGGTGATGCGCTGGTGGGCCATGAGACAGTTTGTTACATTGACCGTCTGCAGGCACAGCCACCTGCAGCTCCCAGAGGCCGTGGTTTGCCGTTCCCGGCTAATGGGAGCTGTGGGAAGCAGTGGCCAGCACATCCCTGTGGCCCACGCCGCTTCCCGCAGCTGCCATTGGCTGGGAACGGCGAACCACAGCCACTGTGGGAGCTGTGGGCAGCCGTGCCTGAGGACGGTCAGTGTAAACAAACTGTCTCATGGCCCGCCAGGGGCTTACCCTGACAGCCGCAGGTTGCTCACCACTTCTATAGGGGAGAATAACCATGTAAGGGAAGGATGCAGACATGAAGGTGGGAGAGGAATAGTTTAATAGTGACAGGGAGGTTTCTTGTTTCATCTTGTTTTTAAATGGCTTCCAGATGCTAAGAGAAAAATAACATGGCTGAGTCACCTGAGCACTCAGCCCAGAACTCGGTGTGATCACTACCTTTCCCCCACGCCATCTGTGACACCATTTTAAGGAGATATTCCCATCTCAATGTGTGACTTCTTGTGCAATAGGGGAGCTGTAGGGGCATCACCTACAGTATATCTATCAACACTGTAAAAAATATTAGAAAGTTAACTAATATGTTAGAAAGTGTTGGAAATAAAGGTGACTGTTCTGTTTTACTGATAACAGAACTACAAGATAATCATCAAAACAATCAGGCCAATCAATTAGATTAATTACACTCCACAACGGTGAGACTACAAAAATTGTGATTTCTGCAATTTAACATGTTAAGTGGAAAGGAAATCAGGGTTTTTGTGTGGAGAGTGGGGGGAGGGTGTTGTTTTTAAACATGAGGTAGCTATTTGAAATGAATGTTATCTCACTGAAACAATGATCTCAACTCCACTCTCTCCAAACAGAGTTTCAGAGGGTTCATACCTTATTAATATTTTTAAATGTAATGGAAGTGAGTGGGGGAGACGGACCGAACTGTACCACTTGCAAAGAACAAGGTTTTTTAAATAATCTCACTCATGTCTATAAATGCTCTGTTTTAAGGGCTCCACAGCTGTCAAGTGCAGTTTTTCACTTTTGAGTATGCTGCTGCTACGTTTATGGAAGGTCCTTCAGAGTCTCTGCTGCAGCCTGCACAGTGAAGGCCGCAATGGAGATCTGCCTCTTTACTTCTTCCCAGGCTTTGCGCTGATCCGCTTTGTTTTCAATATCAAACATGGCATCGTAGATCCCTGGGAATGACTCTCCAGCGTACTTGTTGTGGCTGCTTGGAGCAAAAATAATGTGTCTGTGGGGAAAGAGAAAAAAATACTGCACATTATGACAATAGAATAAATGTTTATTTTCTGAATAAAGCCTCATCCAATGAACCTATCAGCTGTCAAAGCAAATCCTTGGTATCGGGAACGCAAAGAAATAGGATTCTCTTAGCGATGACGCCTACACTATATAAAGCAAAAACCTCAAAAACTAAAATTTCAGTTTCTCCCCCAGATATCTGCTAAGCACACTTCCGAACACACTAAATTAGTCCCTGTGGATGCCAGTGTCTGGAGGAGTGGAGACACAGATTATAAATGTTTTTTTCTTTCCTGATGTTTTTGATTAAAGAAAAAAACAAACAACTGCAGTGAGGAAGGCTGATGCTTAAAATGTCAGTAAACTGGCCTTGATAGGTATTTATTCAGGAGTTGTTAAAAATACAAGGATTGTAAATCTTAATATCTGTTTTTTCTTGCTAGACTGCTTTTTTCAGGAAAGATGAATGTTCTGCATTATGCTCAGTGGAGAGAGGGACATAGAAGATTCAGCTAGTCTGCCCACAAAACAAGATTCAGTGGTTCGGTTAAAATGTTAGAGACAAGCAAATCTTTTTTCCTACTACTGCAGTGCTGCTCTTTCACAATATTTTGTACCACTATGATCAGCCTAAGGTAAATTGTTCTATGTGTTAGAGCATCCTCCACTTTTTCTTTTAGGAGCATGTTAGGGCTTGATTCTACACTGCTTTGAAGTTTTGGATTGGACTTTAATGGGAACAGAATCAAATGCTCATGACCTGATCCAAAGCCCACTGAAATCAGTGAAAATACTCCTATTAACTTTAATGGCCTTTGGATCAGGCCTACATACAGTATCACTGAATTTTATCCTAATATTCAGACTAATATTTCCCTTTCTTTTTCTTATTCTATTGTTCTTATTTATCCTTTTCTCATGCTAAATAATACTTTTCCATTTTTGTTCACACTCTGCAGATACCTGTAAATCACAAATGGTTGACATTTCTTAGTGTTCTTAGGAAAAAAAGCAAGTAAAGTTTCTTGTAGATAATGTTTTCTTACCTGTAGAATGGCCTGCCAGGTAAACCAAGAGGATCAATAAAAGCCCTTTCTAAAAACATGAGCTGATCATTCAATGATCTTACGGCGATTGGGCTGAAAAGAAAGCAACAGAAGACTGTTTTAGCCTCAGAGTACTCTGAACATGTGCATCCTGTACTAAATCTTTCACAGCTTCAGATTTACAATGCATATCTAAACACAGCTTGTAGAATTTAATGAGTGTAACAACTGTGAAGCCAATCACAATTAAGTCAACAGACCTATGTCGATCTACCCTGAGGATCTGGCACATAACATGGAGGTTCTGTAAGACTGTTCTTAGGTGCTAGAGAATGTGCTGTAAGAAAGAATGGATAATTAAATACTTTCTCCCAAGCTGCCCCTTATACCTGAAACTCTCTCCCGCTGTCATATTCATGACTACCACTCCCTCTCCACACACTTCTTTAATACTACTTTCTTCCATGAAGCTTGTCAAAGTCAAGCAACTTCGTTAAAATATATATATATTTCTATATAAAAAAATCTCAATTTTAAAAAAATAACTTTGCAATATTAGAATAATTTGGGGGCTGGTTTATGAATTGTGTTGCCTGCATTGTTCTGTGTGTTTGTTTAAATGTAAGTTTCTTGGAGCAGGGATTGTGTGTACCTGTGTGTTTTGTACAGCACCAAGCACTCTCCCGATGCTTAACAAATAATAAATAACGTATTTACCAATGGGACTGGAAACCTGTGTGCAACATGACATATTGCTGAGCTTTGTAGTGGAATCACTAGGGCAAAATCTCAGCTACGTTGGTATAAATCTGGAGTAACTCCGCTGTAGTCAATTCAAAATTTACACCAGTATAAACAAAAGCAGAATTTGGTCACTGTTTAAGTTCAACTCAAATTCTGTTAATATAATTGCTCTTGAACTGAGATATCTTATTTGATATTGTGTTGCAACCTTCAACAACACATAGCAAAAATTCCACCTTTGCCATATGGAATGATTAAGGTTAATAATTAGTGTTCTGATCTTAAAAAAGACAACGAACATTTTTTAAAAAATGCTGAAACAAAGTTTAGTTAGAGTCCATTTGTTTCTACTGATCTATTTCAGTGGTTCAGAAAAAAACAAAACCCAACCAATCAGCTGAACAAAAACAATCCAGCCATTTATAAATGGTGAATCTTGAAGTGTAAGCCTTATAACTGATAACTAACAGAAATTCATGTTCCTAGAGTTAGAGAGAGGTGCTGCAAAAATCAAAATAAGTTAGAAAGGAGAGAACTAAGAAAGCAGCAACATTTTTATGTGCAAATGGGATGTAAAAGAAGCAGTTGAACGGCTACACAGCTTTAATATCAGAACCAGATCCTCAGCAGGCATATATCAGCATGCTGCATTGAAATCAGCAGCCTTTGAGAGTTAATATGTAGCATCTTTAGCACTGTGAGCAAGTCCTGGTACTAAAGAGATGATCATCGCATGAATTCCTATAAATAAGTCAAATACTGTTAATTTATTTAAATTTAGAACTTCCACCATTAAAAAGCCAACAGCTATCTATTCTGGATCTGCTTCTCATTTGCAGGAAGGCCCCGTTTCACCATTCTGGCTGTGGATCAGAAAATGAGACCATGAGTGGCAGAAAGAGAAATTAGTGCAAATGAGTGTCTTGCACTCTAAGTATAACAGAAGACTGGAAAACGTTTGTGCTTTAATGGTGACCCAATTAACATACTTAAAGGGACCTAACTGGTAAAACCCTCACTCCTATTAGTGGGCACTTGTAAATGAGATAGTTTATATAAATGCTCACAGCATAAGTGAAGGCTGCCCCATTAGGCCTGAAGAATATAATTATTTGTTTTGAGGGCTAAGGAATCTGTAGAACTTACTTATTGATGTCTACTTGCTGCAGTCTCCTGTGAAAGTCAATGGCAGCTTCTGTAAAATTCTTTGCAGCAGAAAAGAGAGAATCTGCAAAAATGGGGTAGGAAGAACTTAACCTTGAGTTCTCTTTAGCTTTTGCCAATGAAGCAACATGATCATGTTCATTCTCATAGCACAAAGGGCAAAAATGAAGTGTGTGTACAGTTCAGACAATCAAACAGCAGAAATGCCCTATCACTAGAGTGCACGTGCCCGCTGACAGAGCTCGCATGAGGATACAGGAGGTGGTTCGTATGGTTTTGTTTTTAAGTGTTGGTTTATGTGAAGAATTATTTTAAAAAATAAATTAGGCCTGGTCCACACACGGATTTTGTATCAGTATAACTATACCAGAACCAGTCTGAGTGTGGACATAGTTATACCAGTATAAAGGTGCCTTCTGCCAGTACAGCGTATTTCCCTTCTTGTACAGGTGAATCATTTTGGCACTATAAATGTCGATGCTATTCCTTGCATTTTTACCAGCAAGAGTTGAAGCACTGCACTAGATCCTATTACCTACACTCATTTTGCTTTACGCCTTATGGGCCACATTGTAGCTTGGGTAGTGTATATTTGTATCTCCAAACGTTGCAGCCAGGAGGGGCACTCTCATAGGGAAACTGCCTGCCCAGGTGGTGACTCCTTTTCCATCCCACAGAAATGCCAATCTGTGAGTCTGCCGGGGGAAATCCTGGCTCCACTGAAGATCAGCAAAGGGAATGCAGGGCAGGATTTAAGATTCCTTGGGCATGGTGCTCAGTTTAAGCTGCTGAGGCTGCTGGTAGAGTGTTTTTTTCCCTGTGAGGGACCCTCAATATTTCCAACCCCAAAAGTTCAAAAATCTTGAGTCAGCCTCCAAAATCATGAGATTTTAAAACCAATCATCAGGGGTTTTTTTTTTAAACAACCTATTTTGTAATCACTTTGTTTTCCGGTGTTCAAGCTTTTAGAAATCACTTTTTGAAGTTTTCCTCAGCAATCACCAGGGCTAGAGACTTACTTTTTGTTTTAAATGAAAGTTGAGATTTCTCCCCTTGTCTTGTCACTACAGCAAATGGAGTTTTGAGAAAAACACCAAATATCATGAGACCCATGATAAAAATCACAAGAGCTGGCAACTCATTCCCCCTGATTTGTTGAGATTAGTGCACAATTGTTGACCTTCAGGATCACAATGCAGAGCCCATTTATTTCTCTGGACATCTGGCTATGGGTGGTGACCTCGAGAGAAAGGAGGTTTGTTTATTCATTTGCTCTATACAGTTGCATTTTGCAAGGGGGGCTGGGCCTTTTGTATTATGAGAGGTTTATTTTAACTGATATTCAAGGGTCTAGTGGTTTCTTTAAAAAAAACTAAATAAAATCATTATTTTAATTAGACCGTAATCTTCTTGGGGGGCAGGGACTAGTTTTGTTTTGTTTGTGCAGCACCTAGCACAGTGGGGCCTAGGTTCATGACTGGGGATCCCACATGCTATCACGATACAAATAATGAACAACAATAGGAACAAGAGTGGAGGGTGGTACATACCAAATGACACACTGTACGTCGTCAGTTCCATTTGATGATTCCTTGACAAATTATAGATGACTTGAGCATAGTTCCTTAAAGCCTCTGCGTAATCTCTGCAGTCAAAGGGCAGGAGCACAGAGTTGGCCAGCTCAAACACCAGCCCTCCTCGTACCTGTGCCACTGTCAGGTGATTCTTAAAAGTCGGATCATAAAATCTCTCTATGATCTCATAGGTCTCATAGACACTGTGGTAAACTGGGTAACCACTGTATTTTTCCACTCTCTGAAAAAGAAATGAATTAAAAATTTGTTATTTACAATGCCGGTTTGGACAGCTCTACTATCCTGCAAAACATCCCCTCTTGTGTGCCTGGGTCACAGCAATTCTCTTTGTTCATATTTTCAATACTCCTCTTCACAGGGGCAGACCTTGCTTAACAGACTGTAACTTGTTATATTACTGTAATTGTGTATGTTTCTCAATGCGGATACAGAAAGAATCAAAGCAGTCATGGTTGTAAAAAAAAAATCATTTCAGCATTCAAAGCTTTCTTAGAGCAACTGGTCATAAGCAAGTAAGTCTGTGTCACTACCCTGTCATTTGCTTTAAACTAAACGCCTTTATGATTCGGTTGGTTCATGCCAAGTTCATAGCTATTATCACCACTACGTATGAATTACTGCGGCAACAGCCAGGCGCCCCAGTCCTGGAGCAGGATTCCACTGTGCTAGTCTCTGCACAGAGAACAAAAATGCAGCCCCAGCCCCAAAGAGCTTACAATTGTTGAATTGCAGCTGATGGTATTCAGTGGCTTATGAGGGGCAGGGATGAGATGGTGTGAAAACTGACTTACCCAGTTTTTGGTGTAACGTGCTCTGCCTGAAGCAATGCCAAGCCGCTGAAAAAAGACTTCAAAGTCATTGCCAGAACCCAGCTTATTTATTCTTTTGAAAAGAAAAGGGAACAGATCTTGAGTAAAGCATCTTAAGTACAATTTTTAGTATGTTTCAAAGCACTGTATTAATAAACTCCTTATTCCTGTCTCTCGCCTATTTCATCCCTTCCACCCCATTCCAAGGCATTCCCCACCACACTTTCTCCGAACATCTCCTTAACAGAATCTATGTCATTCCTGAGTTGCCTATCACCTACCACGTGCATCTCCTAGCAACTCGGCTGTTCACAGGGGGCCAGACTCATCACATGGAATTCAGTGGAGTTAGTGCAGGGAAGAATTTGGCTCCAAATCCACTTCCATATTCTTGCTCACATAGGAGGCTCTCTGACATGGAGTCTCTAGTGAACCCTAGCCAATCCCTGCCTCTCGTCTGAGGGGAATACAACAGCACACAGCAGGAATCTACACAAGAGATGCTGAGAGGTCTAGGGGAATACACCCAGCACCTCCTAGTCACGAGTCCCAACTTAACAGGATCAACATTATATGTTATGAGGGGCAATCCCTGTAGACCTGAAGGGCGATAGAGCTAAAAAAACCAGCCCTGACCCTTTCTTGCCCAAAGCCTCTTCTTTAGCCTACAGAATCTAAGGCTTTCCATGTGGTTGGCAGTAAGTGTTAGGGGATGATGCTGTCTTGGCCCAATCCATCTCCCTCTAACTTCTGCTTTTTCCACTGGAGAAAATATTTCTATCCCTACCCAGCTAGCTGCAGTGACCTTTACTGAGAAGATTATGGGGAGCTATAGGGCTTGAGCATTGCCTTTCAGAGAGGCACAAAGAAATGATGGAGTGAGAAAGATGAAAAATTGTTGATGTGACCAGACTGAAGAAAACCGTACAAAACAAAACACCAGCTCCAAAAAATTCTGGCTAGTTTTACTTCCTCCAGGCACTGAATAAAATGCAGACTCCAAGGGCTGCTAAACCTACAGCATTAAGGATCACTGTTTCTTTTCACATGCTAGTTATGCTTTCTCGGAAACAAGGCTAAAATGACAATAAAACGCTGCTTCCTACTTCTAACCATAGAACAATGACACTTAGGTCTGACTTCAACTGCAGATGGGCTCTGTTGTAATTGACACCATACCCACAAATGTTTTGGAAGCAGATAATCCCATTTTAGCTGTGGTTTCCTAGGGAGTTAGACACATCCTGGAACCTATGAGGAATTGTATGGCTAAAACCTGCTATACTGACAGTTTACTCTGTCATATGTAATTCCTCCAATTCTGAGTAGGGGGACAGATTCACAGCTGGTGTAAATTGTTGCAAGTCCCTGAATCTTTGACAATTACACTATTGCCCCACTAGTTCTTTTAAGAGTTCAGCTCTCCATTTTGCAACCTGCAGTAACTTCTGCACATAATCTTTGTCACTTACCTGGGGACATCTTTATATTCTGTTGATGGGTTTTTTTCATACCAGCTCTCATAAAGTGATTTGCCTTTAAACCCCTCATCTGGGCTTGGAATCTAAAGAAATACATGTTAAAAAAAAGACAAAGTGATACAATTTTAAGTGTTATTAAGCAACAAATTCACAACCAGATATGACATAAAGTCGACTAGTTATAACAATGATTAAGCCACTGACTCAGGTATCATGGGCAAATCACTCAGCCTTTCTGTGCTACTTTCTACGAATTTAAAAAAAGGGCGTAATAATAGTTACCTATCTCACAACAGCGCAGTGAGTCTTAGGCCACATCTACACTACCTGCCGGATCAGCGGGTATTAATTGATCTATTGGGGACCGATTTATCGTGTCTAGTGTAGATGAGATAAATCGATCCCCGAGCACTCTCCCCGTCGATTCCGGAACTCCACCGCCATGAGAGGCAGAAGCAGAGTCGACGGGGAAGTGGCAGTGGTCGACTCGCCGCCATGAGGATGCCCAGGTAAGTCAACCTAAGATACAATGACCTCAGCTACGCTATTCGCGTTGCTGAAGTGTGTATCTTAGGTTACCCCCGCCCCCCCGGCCCAGAGTAGACCTGGCCTTAATTATTGTTTGTGCTGTGGTTTGTGGTGCTCAGATGAAAGGTGCTACAGACGCATATAAATATTAATAATAATTAAGCTCATGTCGTGCCTTTATTTTTAGTGTGTCCTCTGATTTACTCTGCAATTTCAACAGCTATAGGTATATTGTTTTCTGAAAGATTGCTATGTTTTTATTTATTTGTTTATGGGATTACTCAGCAATAATAACTCAGCACAGAGAAGGTATTCGCATTTACCTCTTTAAGTCAAGGTCAAGATTCTTCATGAAGTAATGTTGTGAAAGCATTTTGTCACATATTGGCTCAGGATAGGGGTGGTGTAAATCTAGTATTGCTCAGAAATTATCAACCAATAGGTTGTGGTATCACTAGGCATAATCTTGTGTGCTTTACTAGTGGTACTCAGTGTGAGTGTGGGTTGTGGAATCATGTTTATTATTAGGTAATTGGGCTAACAGTTTCAACAGTGTTCTGGGTGATTTGTAGAGGCGCTGAACACATACAGTTTCCACTGGCTTTAGTGGAAGCTGTGGGTGATCCACATCAATGAAATTTAGACTAGAACTATCTCAAGTTGAGCACCCAAAAACTGTGGCACCCAGTGTAAGCAGGCTCTTTTGAAAATTTGGGCCACTGGGTTTCAGTTGTCAACAATGACTATGTTGATTTGTGTGATAACATATAAAAACCCTACATTGGCCTGGAAAGGGTTAATGAGCTGCTGTGGACTTAGTCAGCTCTGCTCCGCTACGCCTTGGAGGGAGAGGCTAAAAAGGGATTAGTGAAATTTGAAGTTAAGCAGAATTACGTCGCAAAAGGGAAAATCTGTTCTCATTAGCTGTTACTGCTGTAAATCATTCTTATAACTAGATAAGTCATGACCTACAGATTGAAACTCTTCTAATAACATTTCACACAAAATACTGTTAACTTGGAATTAAGGTTGCACAAGTGCACTTTTGTTTAATACAGTCACTAAAAATCGAGGAAATCTTCAGTTTAATCAACTCTAACATCCACACCAAGCTCAGTTCAAAAGCTTTACCTGCCAAAGATCGTAACCGTCAAGCACAGCCACCTCCACAACAAATTCCCTTTCACTTTCAGTAAATGACCACCCAAAAGAGTACACACCCAATTTCTCACCAATCATACTCACGCTGCATTCAACCAGTAAACTGTGGGACTTGAATCACATTGTGATAGTGTCTTCCAGGCATCCTAGTGGCTAGATTGCTGGCCTTTCAGTCTGTAAGGCTGGGAGGTAGGGAGGCCCAGACCTTCCCCCTCTACTGGCTCCCAGTCCAGGGCCCTGTGCAGAACAACCCCTAAACAGGGGAGATGGGGTCTCCCTCCCAGTGGGGAGTCAAGACCCACTTCCCTGGGCTACTTCCTACAAGTCTTTTCAGTTTGGGGTGCGGCCCCACTAGCCCAGTTGCCCTGAGTGCTGGGGCTTGGCAGGGAAGTCCTTACTTGGTGCAAGTGGCTGCACTGGCTGGCAGGTCACTGATCCATCCCTTTGGACCTCCTAGCCAGTCATCCCCCAACTGAGCCAGACTCTCTTCTTTTCTCCCCCATCTAGGCCTGCATTGGCTATAGGTCTAACTCGGGGTGGGGCTAGCTGAACCCACAGGTTTTATTTAACCCCTGCTGAATACTAGTTTCTCTGCTTCCTCACACATGTTTTAAGTGAAAAACTCAACATAATCTTAACTATGGAGTCACTATTGACTCCTCTTTAGTGCCGTATATAAGAAATGTGAATGGGTGACAACTCTTTATGGCCAAATTCTACTCTCATTACATCTGGTCAACCACACTGGTGCCTGTGGTGGCACTGAAGGAAATAAGAGTGGAAAATTTGACCACTGAGGCCTAACTATCTGATGACGCCCATGACAGATTTTACTACAATCAACAGAAGCTCTGACAACCGTGCAGAATTTTGGCTTAAGTCTCTTAGTAA
The DNA here is from genome assembly GCA_007922305.1 of Dermatemys mawii. Taxonomy (NCBI): domain Eukaryota; kingdom Metazoa; phylum Chordata; order Testudines; family Dermatemydidae; genus Dermatemys; species Dermatemys mawii. The sequence continues at coordinate 15,439,697 of ML677344.1, read as the reverse complement.
TAAGAACAATTTCACATCCAGTACAATAACCAGCTGTTATGGGTAGTTATTGTTGCTACCTTAGTTTTTTAGTATTTTAGTGTATCTTTACCTCTTTGGTCAAGCTGTATACGAGGCTGTACATCAGCGGAGTACAATCAATTCTCAGAGTGTAGTTTCCTGAAAGACAAGGTCAGCATTTATAATAGAAAACCAAGTCTGCTTTGTGTCTTTGTAGAGAGAGAGGTGTCATGTATGTAATAAGAGGAGACACCAAGAGGAAAAAGCAGGATCTCCAAAGTAGATAGGGCCCGCAGCTGTAGGGTGCTCAGTGCATTCACACTGGCTTAGGATTTGGGCTGAACTGTGCTTCAGCTAGCACAACACCTCAGGGGACCTGCCTAATGCCCTTGTGCTGGCTACCCATACCATGGATAGCCACAAAGGAGGGAAAGCTGACTCTATAGAGCTACTGGGAGGGGTGGATAGTGGGCAGGTCCTTGGTTCTACCCCTGTCTCCCCTTCCTCCTCCCAACACCATGTCTCAGATAGTGTAGTTATATGCCCAAGATAGTATACTCCTCCTTGAAGCAGGAGGGTAATTGTAACTCTGGGTCACCATCTTCTTCCCAAGATGCTCCTGGGCCAACACAACAATGCACTTTTCTCAGGGATCATGGCAAAGTCAGCACTGAGCTGCAAGTGAAGTTGTGTCAATTTAATCTACCTCCCACCTGCCACTGCCATAGAAACATAAGTATACACCTTCAACTGAGGAATCGGCATTGATATAGGCCACACCACGTGCTTGTAATAGTTTGGCATTTTCCTGTGGTGGGGAAAAAAACAAGATGATTAACTTTTCCCCTCAAAATAACACTGTAAATTTTAACTAGAATCTTGCAGCTTTCCAAACAACCCATCTGGTACTTTTGGGCCCACACATCAGTCTTGACTCCCAAAGCATGTGGACAGATTGATACACGAATCAGTTCCTTTCAGAGCAAGGTGAACTGCATACAAGAGTTTTTGGATAACTATTTAAAAGTGACATTTGCGGCCCATTCCAACCAAACACAAGGTTTTGTTTAGTTAAATGGAGCAGATTCTCTGAACTATTATAAGTGGCACCTCATGCCTTCTTTATGGTTAGGACCATATGAATGGCCAAATTGGATCAAACCACCTAGTTCAGTATCTCTTCATCTATACTGGCCATTAGCAGCTGCTTCAGGGAAAGTGCAAGGAATATTGCAATACACAGTTATGGGATAACCTGTCACAAAGGGAAATCTCCTCCTAATCCCATTAGTCAGAGGTTTGCTTATGCCATAAATCTTGCAGGTATTTATATGCCTTCCAAAATTCTTGCTGCTTCAATATTTACTATTACAGCTCTGCATCTGAATCTGCTAAAACTTCTGGATTCAACAGCTTCATGTCAGAATGAGTTCTATAGGCTAATTGTGTGCTATATGAAAATAAGTCATTCTACCAGTTTTGAATTTCCCTCCTTTCAATTTCATTGAATATCCCCTTATTCTTGTGTTATGACACAGGGAGAACATAAGTTCCCATCTCCCTTTTCTATATCGTTCATTATTTTGTGAACTTTTGTGACTTAAAATTACCATGTCATCCAAGAGAAAACAAGAAGATTTTGCAGTAAGGAAAATTGTGGATACAGCAAGCCAGTCATACTTCACATGCTGAAAAGGAGCCTCAATGCAAGATTTATGGACCTTCTTTGGAATGTTTTGAGTTAGAACAGCCTTTAGCTTGACCTTGGGGGAGCTTTTAAAGTCTTCCTCTAAGTGTTTTTACAGAGACATGAATATTACTAATGCAGATGGATGTATGACACTGGGTACTCACAATCTCAGTATGAATCAGAAAGTACCTATGGCAGAAGTCACTCTTAATAGAGCAGCAACCAAAACAACAGACCTGATTCTGATCTCGTTTACTTCATTGTAAATTTCAAGCGGCTCCATGGAAGTTAATGGAATGACACCTATTTAAAATTGATTTGAGAGGAGAATCAAGCCCAATATCTCCAATTGGCAGGGGCACTCCTGCAAATATAGGTTGCTATAATAATCTTGTGACCACCCCACAACTCCTTTTTGGGTCAGAACCCCTACAATTACAACACCATGAAATTTCAGATTTAAATTGCTGAAATCATGAAATTTACAATTTTTAAAATCCTATGACCATGAAAATGACCAAAATGGCCCGTGAATTTGGTAGGGCCCTAGTTATTAAATGAATGTTGCGGGACTAGTTTTTGGTATTTAGCAATACAACCTGGGACACACTCTGATGTGGTTGAACATGCTTCATTGGAGCAGGTTCCAAAAAGTGGAGGAAAGATCTACTACCACTCTGCAGAACTCTCTTAGATCACTTTTTCTTGATTTACCTCAGCCCACTCTGTAGATCCTAATAAACCAAATTCCTCTGCATCCCAGCTTGCAAATATCATAGTTCTTCTCGGCCTCCATCCTATAATTATACAAGTTTTAAAGCACCAGGAGAATTACTCCAGAGAAATACACAGTGAGTGTGTATCACACTGAAAATAGATTATACCATAAGTAACAACAATTTAGGTCTCAGCTACAAGAATGATGTGTGGTGTAAAAGGCATATTTGGGGAATCTACCCCAAAATCTTTTGTAATTTTGCTCATAGTTTGCAGTATTATGCCTGATAAGGCCTTTGTCCTTGCTCAGTACCTGAGGTGATTGACATTTTCCTAAATTCAACATTTTGGAAAATAACCGGGGAAGAACTGTTGCAAAAAAGTGTTTTGATTTTTTACAACCAGCTCCATTCAATACAGATATTAAATTACTGTCTTATTTCATTTAAATATACATCTTGGTACTTGTTCCATGTCTAATGCTAGAAAGGCTTTCCCTGACCCTCTTCCCAAACATCAACTCTCAACTATCGAGGAATTCCCTGTGTGGTTTTGATAGATCCACTCCTAAACAATGATCTTTCACTCTAAAAAGCTTTGCATGTGACTTGAAGCCATGGTAATCTGGAGCGGGGTATACTGCAATGTGTTTTTAATCTGTGTCTACTTTATCCAAGCTCTCCTTCATGCCACTGCTATTACTTCTGTTCCTGGTTGGCTTCATTAAACATTGTTTCCTATTACATTCGGTAACTAGGCAGTGAAGGAAACAAAATTAACCTCTAACATGTTTTAAATGCTTGGTTGGGCAAAGAAAGCTACTGTAGCACAGTGTTCCAGTTATGTCAGAACCTCTGTTTCCAGGATTTTAGACTCAATAAAAGGAGACCCCTTTTGTTCTGGCAGCTGACTTTTAATGGTGTTGATGTTCCTCATCAACCTTGAGTATAACTAGGAACTTTGTATTTTTAAACTTGTTCTCCCATTTAATTTTGCACTGTGTATCCTGTACGTATTCCGGGTAAACCATACAACATTGGTTTAACACTAATGTACATTTAACTGATTTGGAAGCTATAAATGTAGTCTTCTCAAATTCTTGCTTACTCTCTTATGGCATAGTTCCATAGATTTTTAAGGCCAGATGTTACTACTACATGATCTAGTTTGACCTCTTGCGCATCACAGACCATAGAATTTTAACCAGTTATCAGGTGTCATATTTACTTCCCCATCTTTCACACACTGCCTGATTTTCTTCCCCAGATGAAACTTCCCATACCATCACCATCTTGGAAATCAAGGGTGTCATAACATCAATAATTTGATTAACCAATTATAGTTAAGATAACAGTGATTAGCAGCTTCAAAGTACTGTAAAGATGAAAACTGCTATACAAGACTTCAGTAATTTCTATAATTAGATACTTTAATTCCTCACCAAAGCATATTTACCACACTATGAATGAGAGAGGCATGTAGTCCAAGATCCACAAAGGCACTTAGGCATTGCAACGTAGAGCATGTCTACTGGCTCAGACTCCTGCATGCAACTTAGGCTGCTGAATGCCCAACATTCCTGGTTTGTGAATCATTCTGGGGCTTACGCGGGAGATACAGATTCGGGCACTTAAAATGAGGCTGCAGTGTGCATGCTCATAAGCAAAAAAGTAGGTCCTGTGCGAATTTAGGCACCTACAGGGTTAGGCGGAAGCCGAGCCACAGTTTTATGGATTGCAATGATGGCTAAAAATGAGACTTAGGTGCCTATATATCTTCATGGATTGCACCTTTGGATACTATAATTATAGGGACTTTGAACTATCTATAATAGATAACTGAAGAGCTGACAGCAAATTCCAAATATGAAGGACTACAGCTTTGATTTAATAGAGCACTTAAGCTTGTACTTAACTTAAATCAACTGAGAGCAGAAATTTGACCCTTAGTTTAAGAAAAATCTCTAAATGGCTCTGTTTGCTTTATTCTTAGTCACATACCGTCCTTCTTTAATTTCCCAAAACTTCTCACAATCTCATGAACCACAGCAGCTCCGCTCTGAGGATCAATTCCACCAAAGACCCAGGAGTCACGGTGGCCTCCCAGGATGACGTATCTGTCTGGAGAAATTAATGGGGGCGGGTGCTGTTTTGAGGATCTCTTTCATGAAGAATAGTGTAAATGGAGAGTAGCTATGTATTCTATGTAGGTTTGCAGGCAATGAATACATCACTTTAACAGTTTACTTCACATGTGACAGAATGGCAGGAGCCACTGTAAATTTCTTTAAAAAAAAAATTACAGGAAAGTTTATTGCAGCTGGTTTGTGACTTATTTATATTAGCATATGTAGAACTTCTAAGCTTAGCAGCACTTTAACCCCAAAAGATGTTTATGAACAGACACCATAACAATAATTAGTTCCAACTGCAGTATATATTTTTAAAGTTATTGTAATTATTAACCTCTTTTTCTGACATGCATCATTTTCCAAAATATTCATCATTTGGGCTTTTGATTTTCTATGCTGTGTCTTTGCCTGAAATTTAATCAAATCACATGAACAAGCAAACAAAACCTGTACAAACCACAAATCTAAAATAAAGCTGCACACATTAAAAACCTGTATCAACACCAATAACCTTCTGGGCTTCTATTTATCCTCATTATTCTGTTTCAAATCCTGCCTTAAATTTTTTTTGCTATGACAGACACGCCATCATACACTTTTTTATTGTGTGGGCATTATTATTTGATGATCAAAAGTGGCCAAATATTTACATTTTTACATTGTAATATTTACAATTTTTACATTTTACATCATTTTACATCATACATTTTACATCATGAATCATTTAACATTTAACATCATTTAACTCAACAAGTTGTAAAGACACTGAAGTAGTATTTTCTTGCTCCATTTGAAAGGTACATTACAGTGAGGGTTAGCCAAGTCACAATGGAAGATGTAGTTGACATAATATGGCATCAAAGAATAAATCCTACTGTCTTGCTTGATGTTATTACAATTGTGATTCAGCCCAGAAATGGCTGTATTGTGGTTGTGGATGAAGTAATCTTACCACCATATAAATATCTGAAAATCAGTTTAGGGGCTTTCAGATCACATTGGACAAAAGATGCCATAATATAGTACACATACGCCATTAAAGGGGTGAAGCAATTTCATTGGCAAGAACATGAATGGCTTTTCAAACTGGTAAAGATCTAAACTTCCATTTATTATTAAATTCTCACAACTCTCTCACTAAAAAAAGTCATTAGAGAATGTACTTGCAATATTGCTTGCCTGGACACAAATGTTTATGCCTAGGTTATGTTCCCCTTGGAAAACCAGTTTTTATAGTGAAAGTGCTGACATAATCTAAACTATATGAGTGTCGCTGCAAGAAATCCCCAATGTGTACAAACAGACGTGCTTACTAAGTAGAATACAGAGAAAACCCTCATTCATGTCCTCTCTTTTAATTATTATGCTTAATTAGGTATATCTGCAGTTCACTGCATCCCCAGATAGTTTATAAGACAAATGGTTTTACCTGGTTCTGTTGCTCCTCTGATGGTACCGATCACGTTGTAAATTCTTGTCACTTTATTGCTACTGTGAACGTGCATTTTGACCTTTCTAATGCATTGGAAAGCAAATTTAAAGAGGGAACTCATCAGATTACTTAATAAAACATTATATGCTTTAAAAATGTATAAGATATATATTGTTTATAGTGAGAGATTAAGGGCAGAATTTTGCTCTCACAAACAAATGTAAATCTAGAAAAACTCAACTGAAGTTGCTCCAGTTTTATATTACTGAAATTGAGGACACAATTTGGTATTGGCAAGTTACCTAATCACATTGCTGGTGCATGATTTGTACTGGTAACATGCTATTTATACTGGTTGCTGCTATGATTTATACTGGCCACAAACTATTTATACTGATTGCTGCTATGATTTATACTGGCCACAAACTAAAAGCTCTGAACTTAAAATGATGTTCTGGTACCAGCTGTTTTTAAAGTTGGGAGGGAGAAAGTATTTTATAAATATTTTATTAAAAATATAGAGGTTGGTTCCTCTGTCACTTAGCCAGTGTAACTCTGGGTAACTCCACTGCAGAGAATGGAATCGCGGGGCACGGAAGTCAGTGGGATGTCAGGCCCCAGAACATCAGGAGACATTTCAAGTTGTGCCACAAAAAACGTTTTTTGTTCACTTATGTACCAGCCAACCTACGGGGCAGCATCCAACTCTCAGTGCAGTCCTGTATTTCTTTAATCTCCCTTTCCTGATGATTTGACTATAGGAAGAGGATTCAAGTGGTTCAACTGAGGTCAGTACAATAGTTCAGCCTGAATGAGAACTCCAGGATGCATGTGGCTTCTAGCCATTGGCTGTAACTCAGTAGATTGTGTGACCTTAGTCACAGCCACCTGAAGCAAAAATGAGGCCTTGCAATTTAAGAAATAACACAGTTAACTAGAATTTTCAGAACAATGTACATTTGAGATTAATATCTCCTTTATATGACGCAACAAATAGGCCCAAAGCTGAAGACAGCTTAGCTCAAAACAGATGTGAGTGTAACTTTTATTGTGAGGCCTGCGACTCAGCCTTGACTGATCAGAGAGTTTATTAGAATCTGGAAACCTTTCAGATGAATTTAGGCCAAGGACTGCTTAGACCTTGAACAATGTATGAACTTGCATCAAAACCAAGAGAAACTCTGCTGATATTTTGCTTTAAGATCACTTTAGCCCAGAAACAATGCCATATGCCTTGACACCAAGGAAAAACTTGCAATGACCCTCAAACGTCAAAACTTGCAGAGCTCTAGTTCAAAGATTTCACCAACCATTGTTATATTTCCCTATGTATTAAAACTTGCTTTATATAATGCAAAACTGACCTTGTAGAGTAACTGCTCACAAAACCAGGTCCAATGTTGTAAGACACATTCAGGTTTCCTTTCCAGCTGCTGTCTGGTGGGGCAGGTCCTCCCATGTTACTGTTATAAAAAAAATCTGTTTTTTATTATTTATTATTTATATACGTGTAGTGCATAAGAACTCCAGTCATGGACCAAGCCTCTATTGTGCTAAGTGCTGTACAGACACTGAACAAAAACACCCAGACTTTATTCCGAAAAGCTTACCATCCAAGCTTTATAACAAAAAAAATGTATTGAATAGGCTTCTAAAATGAAGCGGAATTGGACTGGATAATTCAAGTGATCTTTTCTTGCACCACTGCCTATGGGCTAGATCCTGGTCTCAGTTACACCCTTGTAAATCCAGAGTAATTCCATGTATTTGCATCAGTGGAATGATATCAGAATTGGATACACTAAGCTGATGCTTTGGCTATTCAATTTAAATGGCATTTCAGTGATACACATGGACTTGTGACGAATGTGGTTTATTTAGCTTCAGAACGTGCTAAGGTCTTGAAAAACATAGACTCAGACAGTCCTTATTCTAAACAGTAAACCATTTAAAGCCCCAAGCTAAGTCAATAAAAATCAGTGTCTGCTTAGCTGTCTGTGTGAGTAGATGCCTTTGCAGCATCCAAGCCTATTTTGTTAATATTTATATATTTTGCTAAGTGCTTAGAAGAACTGGGATAATCTTCAGGGCCTATGAATGTCAGAAGGTGGCCCTGGTTCTGGCATTTTGGCCCCCAAACAACATAACACTTAAGTGTGTACTTTATTTTAAGCATCTGTATAAATTCAGCAAAGCTATTTGCCCAGGAGCCTCTAGGATGAGATAATTTATGGAAAATGCATTTGTTTTATAAAAAGGAAGAACTAGGCATTCTGATATTTCAAGTTTTACATGAAAATAAAGAACCAAATGTCTATTGAGAGTGTATATTTCATTTCGGTTTTTAAAAACAACTCTCTAGATATTTACAACTCAATTAAAGGCAAATTACCAGTTGTGCTACATTGCCAACTATTGACTGGCTCATCCGACCATAAAAAGAAAGGTTCAAACTCACATCATTTTTTTATGAACTAAGCATAAAGTTGTGGGAAAGTGATTTGGGAATACAGTACTCCTTAGCAGGCTGGCCTGAAATATGTGCTTACACTAAGATGGTATCCATGAAAGCTAGGCATAGACTGATTTTTAAATGTCATCCAAAGAGGGCCTAATTGTGCTCTCCTATGCAGGTAGACAGTTCCTATTTGCTTCAGGGAAAGACATGCACATACACACAGGGGAATAATTCAGCACAGGAAGAATGACTAAAATAAATACAAAGACCAGTTATAGGCAAGTTATATATAATCCCGAGATTGGCAATATCACACACATTGTCTGGAATTGCCAAAAGTTTTGGATTTGTGTAGCTTTTAACACTGTATCTCAGATGGCTTAAACAGATGTAAAATCAAATATGATGGGGTTTCCCTGTCAAAAGCTAGGAATTGTATTATGTGTTACTAGAGAAAAGAAACTATTATATCAACAGATTAACACCAACTGACGTATAAAGTAGGAAAGCAAAAAGATAAATGTGTGGGATTTTCAAAAGCAGTTATGTGACTTTGGAGCCAATGTCCCATTGAAAGTCAATGGACACTAAGTCACTTAGACACATCTGACAGTTTTTTCAAAAGAAAAAAAGAGAAGTTTATGTTGCTGATTCAAAACATTTGTTTTTTAAAAAATGTCTTTTCATGCTTTTATTATGATACACCAAATACCCAAGAGTTACAACTGGATGCAGGGGGAAGAGGGAGGGGAAAGGGAGCACACAACTTTACAGTACCTCCAGGGCTCCAGAATTTTCATGTCAGCCTTACCCATAATGACCCCAATGTTCTAATTTTTCAAATACGCTTGCCAAGGTGTTTGTGAATGTGATCTTTAACCTTTTTGTTCTCAACACTGAACACTAGCTTATTTCTGGCTCAAATAAAGACTTCTGTAAGGGTGGGAGAGGAAGGCGAAAGAAAAAAAAAACTTTTGTAGAACAGAGAAATAGAAGAAAGAAAAAGACTGGAGAACTTGTACTAGCACACAGTGTCCCCTGCATCACTGTTCACTAGAATAATCTCTGATGCACAACCAAGTTAGAAGCTATTGTTTAATATTGCCCTGATCCTAAATGTGCTTAGGCACATGAGTCATTTTACATGAGTAGATCCATTGAGTTCAGCACGGTTATTTATGTACATAAAGTTACTTGTGTGTGTTTGCAGGACTGGGGTTTTTTAGTACAATACACAGCACCATCAGACTCTGAGCACTATCATCCATATTAAATAATTAGGGCTGTCAAGCAATTAAAAAATTAATCGCGATTAATTGCACTGTTAAGCAATAATAGAATACCATTTATTTAAATATTTTTGGATGTTTTCTACATTTTCAATATGTTGATTTCAATTACCACACAGAATACAAAGTGTACAGAGCTCACTTTATATTTTTTATTACAAATATTTGCACTGTAAAAAAACAAAAGAAATAGTATATTTCAATTCACCTAACACAAGTACAGTAATGCAATCTCTTTATCATGAAAGTTGAACTTACAAATGTAGAACTATGTACAAAAAATAACTGTATTCAAAAATAAAACAATGTAAAACTTTAGAACCTACAAGCCCACTCAGGCCAACATCAGCCACTCAGACAAACAAGTTTGGTTACAATTTGCAGGAGGTACTGCCACAGCTTCTTATTTACAATGTCACCTGAAAGTGGCATTATTGTAACTGGCATTGCAAGATATTTACATGCCAGATGTACTAACAATTCATATGTCTCTTCATGCTTCAACCCCCATTCCAGAGGACATGCTTCCATGCTGATGACGGGTTCTGCTCAGTACCGATCCAAAGCAGCGCAGATCGATGCTTGTTCATTTTCATCAACTGAGCCAGATGCCACCAGCAGAAGGTTGATTTTTTTTTTACGACTGCTCAGTTTCTGTAGTTTCCGCATCAGAGTGTTGCTCTTTTAAGACATCTGAGAGCATGCTCCCAACTGGTCCCTCTCAAATTTTGGAAAGCACTTCAGATTATGAAATCTTGGGTCAAGTGCTGTATCTATCCTTAGAAATCTCACATTGGTAGTTTCTTTGCATTCTCTCAAATCTGCAGTGAAAAGTGTTCTTAAAATGAATATGTGCTGGGTCCTCACCTAGGCCGTTATAACATGAAATATATGGCAGAATGCAAGTAAAACAGAGCAGGGGACATACAATTCTCCCCTAAGGAACTCAGTCACAAATTTAATTAACGTGTTATTTTTTTAATGAGCATCATCAGCATGAAAGCATGTCCTCTGGAATGGTGGCTGAAGCATGAAGGAGCATATGAATGTTTAGCATATCTGGCACGTAAATACCTTGTAATGCTGACTACAAAAGTACCATGCAAAAGTCTGTTTTCATTTTCAGGTGACATTGTAAAGAAGAAGTGGGCACCATTATCTCCTGTAAATAATGTAAATAAACTTGTTTGTCTTAGCAATTGCCTGAACAAGAAGTAGGACTGAGTGGACTTCTAGGCTCTAAAATTTTACACTGTTTTGTTTTTGAGTGCAGTTATGTAACAAAAAACCCCTCCTACAATTGTAAGTTACACTTTCACAATAAAGAGACTGCACTACAGTACTTGAATGAGGTGAACTGAAAAATACAATTTCTTTTATCATTTTTACATTGCAAATATTTGTAATAAAAATAATAATATAAAGTGAGCACTATGCACTTTGTATTCTGTGTTGTAATAGAAATCAATATATTTGAAAATGTAGAAAAACATAGAATCGTAGAATATTAGGATTGGAAGAAATCTCTAATGATGGAAATTCCACCACCTCCCTAGGTAACCCATTCCAGCGCTTCACCACCCTACTAGTGAAATAGTTCTTTAATATCCCAACTAGACCTCCCACACTGCAACTTGAGACCACTGCTTCTTGTTCTGTCATCTGCCACCACTGAGAACAGCCTAGCTCCATCCTCTTTGGAATCCCCCTTCAGGCAGTTGAAGGCTGCTATCAAATCCCCCCTCACTCTTCTCTTCTGCAGACTAAATAACCCCAGTTCCCTCAGTCTCTCCTCATAAGTCATGTGCCCCAGGCCTCTAATCATTTTCGTTGCCCTCCAATGGACTCTCTCCAATTTGTCCACGTCCCTTCTATAGTGGGGGGTGAGGACCAAAACTGGATGCAATACTCCAAGTGTGGCTTCACCAGTGCTGAATAGAAGGAAATAACCACTTCCCTCAATCTGCTGGCAATGCTCCTACTAATACAGCCCAATATGCTATTGGCCTTCTTGGCAACAAGGGCACACTGCGGACTCATATCCAGCTTCTCAACCACTAATCCCCCGGACCTTTTTTGCAGAACTGCTGTTTAGCCAGTCAGTCCCCAGCCTGTAGCAGTGCATGGGATTCTTCCTTAAGTGCAGGACTCTGCACTTGTCCTTACTGAACTTTATCAGATTTCTTTTGGCCCAATCCTCCAATTTGTCTAGGTCACTCTGCATCCTATCCCTACCCTCCAGCGTATCTATCTCTGCCCCCAGTTTAGTGTCATCTGTGAACTTGCTGAGGGTACAATTAATCCCATCATCCAGATCATTAATAAAGAAGAACAAAACTGGCCCCAGGACTGATCCCTGGGGGACTCCAAGACCTCTCCTGATTGCCACGAATTTTCAAAGATAATGGCCAATGGCTCTGCAATCACATCAGCCAACTCCCTCAGCACCCTTGGACGCATTGTATCTATCCCCATGGACTTGTGCATGTCCAGTTTTTCTAAATAGTCCTTAATCTGTTCTTTCACCACTGAGGGCTGCTCGCCTCCTCCCCATACTGTGTTGCCCAGTGTAGCAGTCTGGGAGCTGACCTTGTCTGTGAAGACTGAGGCAAAAAAAGCATTGAGTACTTCAGCTTTTTCCACATAATCTGTTACTATGTTGCCTCCCCCAATCAGTAAGGGTCCCATATTTTCCCTGACCATCTTCTTGTTGCTAACATAGAAACCCTTCTTGTTATCCTTCACATCCCTTGCTAGCTGCAACTCCAGTTGTGCCTTAGCCTTCCTGATTACACCCCAGCATGCTCTAGCAATATTTTTATACTCCTCCCAAGTCATCTGTACAAATGTCAACTTCAATTTCTTGTGAGCTTCCTTTTTTAGTTTATGCTCACTGAAGATTTCACTGTTAAGTCAAGCTGGTCACTTGCCATATTTGCTATTCTTTCTGCACTTCGGAATGGTTTGTTCCTGCACCCTAAATAAGGCTTTTTAAAATACAGACAGCTCTCCTGGACTCCTTGCCCCCTCATATTAGCCTCCCAGGGGATCCTGCCCATCATTCCCTAAAGGAGTCTAAGTCTGCTTTTCTGAAGTCAATGCGATTAATCGTGATTAATTTTTTTAATCGCAGTTAATTTTTTGAGTTAATTGCATGAGTTAACTGTGATTAATCGACAGCCCTATAAATAGTGTAATATTAAGTAGTAATAATAATACCGCACATCCTACCAAAATCTAAAAGCAAATGCTGATTGTTAAACTCAGGCCAGCACCTGGACTCAGGGCGAATGAATGAATTATTTGACTAAACAAGAAATCGGATGGTCACTAGCTTTGACTGTGTAATTGCACAGAGTATGACTAACCTGATAGGGTGAGTCTGGAAGCTAAGAACAAATGAGTGTTGCCTTACAAGTAGGTGAGAATTTTGCTGAATGAATGAGAAATGCTAAACAAACACTGGGTCCAAGTTTTGGCTTGTTGGCATCATTTCACATTCAGCTGATTTAATACACTGTAGCCTGCCTCTAGCAATGCGGGGATGGCATACAGGTCCTTACCCATCCTCCAGACATGAGAGAGAGATGTTTCACAGGGTGAATGGTAGACTCGTTCAGGGGCGCCACCTCCCAAAAGCAGGTGACTTGACAGCCCTGCTAATTATTATGCTTTGATTACTTATTCAAATTAAGGTATATTTTATAGCTTCAGTAAAACATTTATTTATTTTGATATATATTTAAAATGCTCTGGGCACATACCCAACTTACACTAATAATCTAATTAAATGCTTCCTTATGTTTTTTTCTTGTTGAGGTCCCCATAATATCAAACAAGCTATTTTACTAAATGTGCCAGAGAAACAGTATGAATTATTTTCTTTCCTTCTTTCAAATACCTCCATGGATTTCACAAGACTTTCTTATGAAGCTTCCCCTTGTCTTCCATTTACTCACCGTAATACCTTTTCAGCATCATTGTAACCAATGGGATGGACTGGAAGTTTCGGAAGACCTATAGCCCTGGCTTCCTCGTATCGATAGGTGTACTCTGGAGGTAGAAGACTGGTGTTTATTTTATCTGACATTTAAGAGTGAGTCATACAACATGTAGCACAGCTCTACATAGAAGTCAGGAATAACTACTCTGCTGTGCTAAAAATGAGACCGTGATTTCCACATGAATGCTGATCTCTACACGACATAAATACAGTTCCAGAGAGGCCTCAGCTTACGCTCCTTGGGTGTCTACAACCCTGCATCCCCAGTCTGTGGTGTGTGCATAATACCACACTGGGAAACCATTTCTGAATACAGTTCCTTGGTAGGATGGCTGAGAGAAGAATTTCCTAACATGAGAGTGGATTTCCTGGCCGGGGGGTAAAGGGCACACGGGGCTTTCCTGCAGAGAATATCATTGGATCTAGTGCAGGGATGGTGGCTGATCTCCTACTTTCTCCCAACTGTCTTTTCCTGCTGCATGGAGAGGCTCAACAGTAGGGATAGGAGAAAAGGCCACAAAAAGCTCTACAGGGAAGTGTGGCGCCATCAAAGGGCCAAGTGGCTGAAAGGGAAACAGACCCAGCCTTGTAGAGCTGTGAAGCTAACGATACCCTCTCTCCATGGGGATTATGCAAGTGGGCTTGGGCCACCCCTAATGTGCAGAAATGAAGGGGAAGAGACAGAAGGTTTAATACATATATCTATATACTTATACTTAACAAAACATGTGCACATTGCCCTGTGACAGCTGACCCCAGTGAGCTAGAGGGTCAGAGGGTGTCCCCTCCCAGTCCAGTATTTGGGCTGTTGAACATTAGAGTTGTAACCTCTGTGTTATTCCCCCATGCAGATGGTTCTCTCCAAGGGAGAATGCTTTGAGTTTCAACAGCACAATGCTGCCCACACTGAATCCTCTGACAGCTTCCTGCTCCCTCTTGTGGGTCCCATGCTGCAGCAATCCGTACAGAAGGAGCCCAAAGCTGCCTCCTCCAGGCAATGGCAAGAACAGGTAGGTTTATATATATATGCTCCAAAGGAATGAGGAATGTCCTGTCACCCTCTCCCACTCTTCCTGAGACCAGACCCCTTTAGGACCACCTGGCCCTCATTAGAGCTTAGGCCATGGCAAGGGCTTCTTCTCAACGCCACTCACCTTTTGCTGGATAACCTGGTGTGAGAGGATCTCCTGCCCCATTCAGATTTAACACATTCCCACGCTGGACTCCACCTCCTGGAAGGTTCCAGCCATTTGGAAAGGGATCTGCTCCAGGGGCACAGTAGTCAGCAGGGTCTGAATACAGAATAACTCCCTTGGCACCAACCAGCTCAGCATTCTTCACCTAAAAAGCATATCCCATTTCCTCATTCAGTCCTTGACAGCTTGACACCAGTGCCTGAATTCTCCAGGCCACAGTCCCAAAGCAAGAAGAGGGTAGCTGGCATTTCACAAAGTAGACTCTTTGATTCTTTGCTCGAGGGAACTGGTTAAAGCCACATCCCCTTTTAGACTCCTCAATGGAGGGCTGAAAATGATGACAAGTCCTAGGATCCGAATCTCATTTACTACCATTCTGGCATTGTAAAGGGCTATAAATTACATCAACACCCACTTTAAGGCCCCTTGACATTACCCAAGTGGCTTAAAGGGACTTTAGTGTAAATAAGAAACTGGCCCATAAATATTCTCATGTCATGCAATTTCCTGGCAGCCAGGAAGTTTTGTATCCTGCTGAGAAACCCGATACAGCCTGTGCATAAGGGACTTGGTGCTACTTAGAATCCTAGGCAGGAGATATGTGCAATAACATGGAACCACCACTCACAGTTTGGTGCTCTAGAAACACTTCAGCAATATAGACTATTACTTATATTATCTTTCAGTAATGAAAATGACACAAGTTGGTTGTCCCTTCAATGGGCAGAAAATATTCCTCAAAAGGATATTACAAATCTAGGTATCCCTTTTAAAAGATTCAGCATTTGGATTGCTGGGTTAACTGAAAACGGTGTAAAATTACATGTAAGGTCTAATCCTATTCAAATTGAAGTCAACTGGGTTTTTAAGAGAAATATAATCACAGCCACATCCAGGCTTTCTATTGACTATGGCCTGATTGAGGAAAGCATTGAGGAAAGCATACCTGTCCAAGAAAGCTTTTAAACATGTGCTTAATATTCTGCATATGCTTATGAACTTTCCTGAATCAGGGTCTAAAGTATTTGAGGAAATCCACAGGTGGAACTTTTTAAACTCAAAAACCCTCTGTTGGGCTATTCCAAGAAACATGTTTGATACATTTTAAAGAACAGCTGAATCTGTAAAAATAAGTAATTTTAAACAAATGTATTTAATTATTTATACTGTCATAGATGTGCTTGTATATATCTCCTATTCAAGAAGCATCTTTCAGCATAGTTTGATAAACAACTCAATTATGCTAAGATCGACAAGAGATTCTAAATATGGAGAAGGGATATCTTAAGCACAAACTGGGAAAATATATCAATTATAGAGTAGATACATTACCTTATTTCCTCTGAAGATTTTCCCATATCTGGCAATGACAATCTTTCCAGTACAGTTAATTCCCATCTCTCTCTCCAATTTGAAAAAGTCTTCAGTACGGCCATAGTTGACGTACACCAGCTCACCCTAGTAGAAGAGAGGCACAGTAAGAACAGAGATATCAGTGAGGATAAGAAAGGAGATGTGCTCTAATAAGGGGGTAATCTGGGAGCAAGGAACTCAAGTTCTAACCCTGGATCTGACATGGCTTCCCTCTGTGGCCACAGGCAAGTGACAGAAGCCTTTAACCTGTGGGGTTCTGAGCACCCTCAACTCCCATTCAACCAATGGAAGATAAAGGTGCTCAAGCAGCTTGCAGACTCAGGCTCTTTATCTTCCAAAACCTGTGGCCACTGAAGTCAATAGCAAAGCCTCCATTCATTGCAGTGGTACAGGACTAAGCCTGAAACCCCATCAGTTTCCCCATCCGTAAAGCAGGGACAGTAACACCTAGCTACTTCACGGGGATGTTGGGAGTCTTAATTAATTAAATACTTGAAGATTAAAAATACAGCATAAGTATTTCTAGGTATCATTTTCACCAAGGTAATGCTTTGGGCTTTGCTTTAGTAATTAAAGCAGACTCTCACAAAGACATTAGTGGACATTAGTTCAGAATCATGTGGTGCCGAGGTTGAACCTGAAAGTCTGGGAAGATGGTCTCCTATTTGCTACTCTATATACAGGTGTTTGTGAAGGATGGGACAATGGTATCTGTTTTGAAGCAATTGCCATTCTAGCATCATAAATAAATACACCTGTGCACAGAATGGCAGATTTTTCCATCTTTCACATTCGAAAATACCCTTGGAGCTTGGGTTTTAATGGAGTTATTTAGTTACTGGAAGTACATACATAATGAATTATCTGTATACATTACTGTGTATATGTCATTATTTTCTCCTTTAATTCCAGAAAGGTACTACAATGTAATCTCTCCACTTGAACACTGGGGGCTCCTGGCCTGTCTTTACAGCCCTGCATGGATTCAAAATGTGGATCCACATCTGCCAGAATCAACCTGCGATCTGCTAGCCGTCTTTTATCTGCATCCACATCTACACCTGCAGCAGCGAGCCATCTCACAAGGGCTAGCAACACCCTTGTTGGGTCAGGGAAATCAAGGGGGGACGAGGTCTTTCAGGGAAGAGGTAGCATGGGGGCGGGGACTGGAGGTAAAAGGCAGCGTGGGGGCGGGGTCTCGAGGAGAAGGGGTGGTGCGGGGAGAGGGCGGGGGAGCAGGGGTGTCGCATCGCATGCTGCTCCCAGGGGCTCGCGGGCGACGACACATAGCAGCAGCACTGCGTGTTGCATCACAGTGGGATGGAGAGGTGGGGTGCAAGAGCCCCACCTATTAGTTTGGACACATGGTTTTTCTGCAACAGCTTTCTGAAACCCTACAATGTGCTTGAGTTTCCACATACTTTCACCAGTGTAAATCGAGAATTCCACTGCAGACAACAGAGCAATACTGGAGTCAAACCACTGTGAGAAGAGAATCTGGCCCATTCTCTCATCATTATTTCTATAGACTGTCTAGAACAGAATTCCCAATTTTTATGTGTCTCCATATTTGTCAGGTAATACAAAAATGCTGATTTGTGTGCATTCATAACTGGAGTGCTGTACTGTAATTATACCAATCAGTGGCAGCCTCTGCGTTTCCATAATCAGTGAAATTGTTTTACAGTAAAAGGATAAGCCAAGTCCCCATAAATTGATCCCCAATACATTGAGTGCTACCCACTGATCTGGATATAGCCGCACCCTTTGCCTTGTTTGCTTGGCCCTGGTCTACACTAGGGGTGGGGGATCGACCTAACATACACAACTTCAGGTCGACTTACCTCAGCATCTTCACGGCACTGAGTTCCTCCTCCATCGACTCTGCTTGTGCCTCTCAGTGGAGTTCCGGAGTCGACGGAAGAGTGCTCAGGGATCCATTTCTACCCGCCAGATCGGCAGGTAGTGTAGACCTGGCCTTAGACTGTAAGGTCATTGGGACTGTCTCTTACTATGTGCCTTGCACAACAGAGACCTGATAGTGTTTGGAATTCCTATGTCATATAATTATACAAATAATTAATAACAGAGTGGGGCAGTTGGCACTGATGTAGACCAAACTGTATCTATTGTATGGAGAAACTAGACTTCAAGCTTCCAGGTCTACTGACTTGGGACTTCTCACAAGCACTAAAACTAATTGTAAGGGAGGTAGGGGTAAAAGTGTATGGTTAGTATAAAAAGAAAACCCATCGTCTGGAATTTTCTGATATGTAATGGAGCAGCTCATTAGAATACCTTATTGTTGATAGCACTAGCTAGATGTCTGAAGATTTTGCCAACACAGTGACCATGAGTAAGAAACAATTAGCATCTGATTCTTTGAAGAGACAGTCTGGGGTCTCTCAGGCATCATTTTTTTCTCTCAGATCACATTCATGTATTTAATTTTAAATTAGTTTTTCGAAAAGGAAGCTTCAGCCTTTCAGATCTATTTGTATTGTTCCCCTGCTTCCTATCACTTACTGTGGCTCACCAGAGGCCAAATAAAATGACACAATCATAGTGTTTTTCTCAGGATACTACCTTATGACGGGAGTTCATAATTCATGAGTATTCCCATACACCATGCTCCAAATGTCCTGCTTCAGTTCTACAAAATCTCATTAACTGAAAATTCACTGATGAATAGAGTTTATCTGATCTGATTTTCCAGTTACCTCTGAATATTAAACCAAACTGTGAGCAGGATACCTTTAATTTTCTGGACTTGAGCAGCCTATTACTAAACCGCAAAAAAATAGTAATGAACAGCCTGAATTAAATAGTCAGGAAAGGTACTGTGCACAAATAAATCTTTTCTAGTCTTACAAATTGCTGACTAAATCCGCTAATGAACAGTAAAGACATAACAGAGGAAAGCTCCTGCTCTACAGACCAGTTTTACAAGGACCTCTCTGTCCTTTGGAACCTCTGCGAAACAGGAGGCACCAAAAATAATACTCCACGAAATGTTCTAAAGTGCAAATGTGTGTTAACACATGTGCATTGGGATTTCACAAGAGCGAGTTTGTGCCTGATTCTTGCCCGTGCGTGTGTGTCACAGGGGAGATACAAAAAGCTTTTCCTAACTCCTCTTCTGCAGTGGGCAGCACAACTGACTAGATGCAGAGGGCAGCATGATACCACACTATCCTAAGAGGTGATGCTGTATGCACAATTCTCTTCTCCGTCTTTCCCCTGTACACAATTACTTCCAGATCCATTTGGTACGGTCAGTGCATCCAACGAACCACTCACACTAAACTTCCCACACCAGATGGGAGTCTGATCCTGCATACCTTATACTCCAGCCACCGTCAATGGGGGTTCTGGGTGCATAGGAAATGAAGGATCCAGCCCAGGATGAATGCCAAATGATTTTTCATCATTCCTGGAAATGTGGTGCTTTCTAAGAATGACACAGCAGTGCCAATGGCACAAGATATTGCTGGGTTGGCACTGCGGCAATATTCACAGAAACACAGGTACTTTCAGAAGCAACACAGCAATAAGGCACCCACTGTTACTCCATAGATTGTGTGGCTGATTAAAGTATAATTTCACAGACACCCATGAGTACCGAGCATTTCATCATCAGCTAATGTTTCATACACCTGTATTTTGAAGGACATGGGATACGGGTTAAATACTCATTGCTCATAATAGGGCTCGTCTATACTGGTAAAATGTATCATACTAGAAAAGTGATTAAACTCATATTGTTTACCTAACGTGATGGTAAAAAATTTTTTGATGGCGGGTTAGATTTTTAGAGGTATAAAGGACACTTAAGCACTTATCTCTTATTGAACTTCAATGGTAGTTAAGCACCTATGTGCCTCTTGACTCACTGACTATCTACCTCCATGTCTACTTTAGGAAAAACATGTATTTTAACATGTGCTAGCTAGAACATGGTATTTTAATATGTATTAGTCAGTGTGCCTGCCGGTTAAGCTAATTTGTTTTGAAATATGGTGTCCTTGTCTACACTAAGGACAAAATAGCATTTAACACTGTTCTAATTAAAACATGTCAGTTAACACAATTTCTAACATGACGTATATTCCCAAAATAGACAAGCCCATAAGTTACAAAGTTTCTCCTTGGCAAAATCCTGTCCCCACTGAAGTCAATGGCAAATTCCCATTTACTTCAATGGGGCCAGGATTCCTTACGTTTATATGGCACATCTTCTGAGACACTGAAGCTCAGAATTTCTATTGATGTCGATGGAAGCTGTGGCTGCATAACACCTTTGAAAACAATGTTATTTATTTAGATACCTAAATATGGTTTTAGGATCCTGACTTGTTACCCAAGATTGAAAACATTAAACTAAGTTTACAGTGATCACTGGGGTGGAATATAGCAGCCAACAACACTAATTTTTTTAGGAAGAGAGTCAAAAAAGAAATATCTCCAACTGATGCGAGAGGGTGAAATTTAAGCAGGAAAAGATAATTCCCTAATTCAAAATTTTTCCAATACACAAGGGCTAACACTTTCTAGGGATGATGTGGCCCCATGGAATGGGTATAGGGTTGGGTTGCCAATCTTCCAGCACTGCCCAGGAGTCTTCAGGAATTAAAGATTAATCTTTTAAAATATGTCATGTGATGAAACCACCAGGAATATGTCCAACCAAAACCAGCAACCGTAGCATAGGGCTGGGAGCCTGGAACTTCAGAGTTCTAACCTCTTTACCTCTGGTTCCCCTTGGGCTGAGAAGGCACTGTATGGTGGCACAACATCTGTAACAGTCTCATATCCTGGAGGGGGAGGCTCAGATAATGATGTATTGATGATCTAGTTTGAAAGAAGAAAAAAAAAAAGACAATCTTAGAAAAAGGCACAGTTCAAATAGGCATATTTCTTGTATGGTTATAGTTTAGATTAATCTAGTTCTATTGTCTAACCTAGGGTTCCTCCAGCCCAGCTACTGGGCATGCACTTCAAGTTGCAGGCTTAAGCCCTGATCTTGCTAAGAGAATTAAGTAGGTAGACCCAACCCCTGCACCAGCATGGGGCCCCAATAAAATATGCATGGGCACAGTGACCCGCCCATGTGGCTCTCTTTGCATAACATGCAACACAGGGTCTGACAACACAGTGGTAAAGAGGTCTAAGTTTTGTATACACCACAGCTTCCACCAGCAAAGGAGCTGCACTGGTGGTGAACTACACATCCAGCTTTTGATTGTGTAGATACAGCCTTAATCCCATGCTCCAGCCCTAGACACACCCTGCCACCCTTAGAACTGCAAAGTTTCAACACAGCACAATTACCTCCATTGTAAGTATGTGAATAATGAAGTTGAACACAATATTTTTTCTCCTTGTATTTGGAGTAGCAGTTTGAACTAAAACAGTAATCTGCAGGATTTATGTAGTGCTTCTTCATCCATAGACCTCAATACATTCTACAAATATGGGCAAGCGTTATCATCCCCAATACACAGTAGGGAAAATTAAGGTATGAAAAGATTAAGGTCTCAATCCAAAACCTGTTGAAGTCAGTGACAGTCTCTTACCACTAGCGACAAGGAGTCCTGTGGCACCTTAAAGATTAACAAAAGTATTGAAGCATAAGCTTTCGTGGGCTAATACCCACTTCGTCGGATGCATCCGACAAAGTGGGTA
>ML677344.1:15385031-15407722 GCA_007922305.1 Dermatemys mawii | reverse complement strand
CCCCCACCTTCAGCCCAGCCAGAGCCCCCCCGCCTGGCTCCAGGCCCGCCAAGCAGAGCGGCCCAGGCAGGCGAGCCCGCTGCTCGGCACCGTACCGAGGAGGAAGCCGAGCAGGAGCAGCCCGGCCGCTGCCACCAGGCTCAGGGCACAGACGCGACCCCTGCGGCCCCGCGGCGCCTCGCCGCTCCGCAGCGCGGTCCACATGCTCGGCGAGCCGGCTCTCAGCGGGGCGCTGCCGCGGGCGAAGTCCGCTCCCGGGGAAGGGACATTCCGGGCTACGGCGCCTCCCTGCACCCGGGTCCCGCCAACTCTCGCTGCGTGGCGGAGGCGCCCACTCTGGGGCGCTTCCCTGGGAGGCGGCTCCGCGAGTCTCCCGCCTCCTCGGGGAGCAGGAATTCGCAACGCGTTTGGGTTAGAGCCGGGCTGAGATCAGCCCCTCCCCGATTGAGAGACCCTGGGACGATCCGGATCCCGAACCGGACTTTGCAGCGTCTGCCTCCTGCGAATTGAAAAGAAGGCGGGGGAGGGAGAAGATGATGTGAAGTGGGGGATAGCGGAGAAGGCGGGGGGCCCGGGGCTGTTAGGACTGTGTGCTTTCTCATATGACCTACAGGGCTGCTTGGGGGTTCTGTGCTATATCGCCTTGAAGCTGTTTTATATCAAATTTTGTAAGGCATCTGGAGCAGAGGTCTCCAAACTTTATGAGATGAGGGCCATGTTAGATTTTTGAAGGGGCTTCCCTGGCCGAAGCAACTGTGAAAAATTTAAAGCTATAGCAAAAGTGTGCTACATTACACTCAGGATTATAGAGTTCACATGTGAACTGATACACATCATTTGGATAGGTTGAATTGGCACAAGAATGAGAGAAGTTAATGTTTCTTCTCTTCCTGTGATCCAGCAGAGAACCATTTACCAAAAGTTAGTCTCTACTAGCTAATCTGATTTGATAGTGAAACATCGGGGTGTAGGCAGAATAAGTTTTTTTTCCAACTTCCAGTTTGAAGGGCAAAAAAACCTGCTGTTTGTTAAGATGCAGGACACAGATAATCTCTTATCTGTGATCACTCAGTCTGGTGTCATTGGCATGATACGATTTTCCCTGGTACAAATAAAACCACTTCTGGTTAATTCTATTATTTGTTTATTTGTATTGCAGTAGCATGTAGGAGCCTAGTCACAGACTAGGACCCCTATTGCTCTAGGTCAGGGGTACGCAACCTATGGCACACGTGCCAAAGGCGGCACGCGAGCTGATTTAAGTGGCACTCACACTGCCCAGGTCCTGGCCACCAGTCCAGGGGGCTCTGCATTTTAATTTAATTTTAAATGACACTTCTTAAACATTTAAAAAACTTTATTTACTTTACATACAACAATAGTTTCATTGTATATTATAGACTTATAGAAAGAGACCTTCTAAAAACATTAAAATGTATTACTGGTACGCAAAACCTTAAATTAGAGTGAATAAATGAAGACTCGGCACACCACTTCTGAAAAGTTGCTGATCCCTGCTCTACGTGCTCCTCAGACAGATAATATAATATAGTGAATTAATTAATTATACGTCTGCAGTTTTCCTTTGCAGTGGCTGCAGAGTTTCTAGTTTATTCTCTCGTAGAGGTTGTGGCTGTGAGCATGTTACTGCATTAATTTACGCTGAATAAAGTTCACAAATCTTTGGGGGCTCTCTGATGGAGTGTACCACCCACTGGAGTTCCAGAGCTTAACTGGTGTTGGTGACTAATGCAAGACGCTCTAGAATTCCTCCACAGAGAGGCCAAGGTTAATAGAAAAGCCCGAGAAACCGCTGAAGCTGGTTAGCCTGCTTGCAACCTATTTAAGGAAGAGTAAAGGTATGTCTACACTGCATTTAAACAGCCCCTAAATTGAACCCTGCAAGCCTGAGTCAGTTGGAACAGGCCAGTGCTGGGTATCTAATTGCAGTGTGGACGTACCGTCTATCGGCTGCTGCGTGTGGAGATAAGAGGTTGTTTTGGGAGCCCAGGAAGGTTAATTCTGCCCTAGCAAACAAGTCAGCTGAAGAGGCTGTGAGTTTCTTTTTGTTGTCTATGTCTGAAATATAGTTTCTAAAGTAGTTCCATTTACTTCTGTGGGCAACTTATGGAGTAATGTACAACCATTAACCTGCAGTCAGGATCAGCAGCTGGCCCTGTATCCCTGTGTATAAAAAGGCAAATATTTTCCGATCTCCTAGGAGTGTTGTGAAGATTAAATTTACATTGAAAATGTAAAGCGCTGTAAGTGCCAAGTATTATCCTAAAGAGCCCATTAATTAAACCAACAATTCCTCTGGGAGATAGGTTATTGTTACATGCTCTGTGGATGAGTTAATGGAGGTGTATAGAAATTGTGTCAATAGAACAGCAGGAAATGAAATGTAGGGGATGCATACTCCGACCCTCCCTCAACCAAATTTGAGCCACCCACTTACCATTTTGTACTTGTCCAACAGAAGGTACTAAAGCAACTTGTGACTTTTTTTTTAGTGCAGTTTTTTTCACTCCAAATCCCTTTCTTGATGTATTTACAACCTAGGTTGTAAGCTCCTTGGGGCGGGGGCTTGATCTGCACACAGGATGTAGACTCATCATTGCAACACCTAGTGCTTCGGTGCCCCACTACCTAGTGGAATCCACAGCCCCAAGGAAGATGCCCAGGCTCCAATAGGAGAATTAGGTGCCTAAGATTGGGATTCTCTGAAGACAGCAGACTGAGTTAGCCAATAGGAAATGCCAAGGAAAGGAGCAGGGCTAAAGCCCCCAGTCCTCAAAGGTAGCTGGTGCCTAACTCTGGGGTGAAGGGAGGCATGTCCCTTCACAGCTATGAACCCTCTCCTGGAATTAGGAGACTAAGTCAGCTCATTCCTTTCTCCCCACCCCCAGCCCCTCAAAAAAAGAGAGAGAGGCCCCACACCATTATAGTGAGGACACTCAGCTGGGATGGAGAAGACCTGTTTTCAAATCCAAGCTCTGATTTGAAGGAGGGACATGACACTAAGAACATAAGAATGGTCGTACTGGGTCAGACCAAAGGTCCATCCAGCCAATGCCAGGTGCCCCGGATTGAGTGAAGCTAGCAGGTAATGATCAAGTGATCTCTCTCCTGCCATCCATCCAAGCTTGATCTTCCCATCCCAGGGGCTGTACAGACATTCTCCCACTGCCCTAGTGAACTGTGAATTATTTACACAGCATGGGACAGCTTCAGCAGGAAAGAGTGAGAGATTCAGGCCACAATACCCAAGGCACTTGCCTAGACTGTGGGTGACCCAAGTCTGAAGCCTTGCTGAGTCTGATCTGGAGTGGGGACTTGATCCTGGGTCTCTCAGAGGAGTGTCATGGCTCTTGAATGTAAACACACGTACATCTTTTGTGTGGCTTAGATCATACAGGTGAAATAGGTGGGAGGAACACCTAGGTTGTGATTCTAGGCATGAGCTAAGGTGCCAAACAGCATGGCAGCTTTGTGCATGCCTACTGGCAGAAACATTGGCACTTACAAGACTTTACTGGTGGAAACAAGTGCATACGGAATTTAAGTACCTGTGGGGATAAGTGCAGGACTGGTGTAAGGATATTTCGCACCTTAGGCGAAACTTCCACCTTGCGCCTCCCCCTCCCCCCAGGAGCCCTGCGGCAGCTCCCTGCCTCAGCTCACCTTCGCTCCGCCTCCTCCCCTGAGCGCACCACGACTGCTCCACTTCTCCCACCTCCAAGGCTTGCAGCACCACTCAGCTGTTTGAAGAAGCAGAGAGGGCGGCATGCTCAGGGGAGGAGGCAGAGCGGAGGTGAGCTGGGGTGGGGAGCGGTTCCCCTGCGCCCCTCCCCCCATTACTTGCTGTGGGTGCCCTCCCCACGCCCCCCTAGCCCAGCTCACCTCCGCTCCACTGTCTCCTCTGAGCACGCTTTTTGGTGCCCCCAACCACTTGGCACCCTAGGCAGCTGCCTAGTTCGCCTAGTGGTTGCTCCGGCCCTGGATAAGCAGCAGCTGAGTATGGGTTTGGGGGATCTCAGTGGCTCCTAAATGTTGTACTTAAGTGCCTAACGGCCACTTTAAGTGTCTAAAGCCCTTTGTGGATTAGCAGTTAGTGATTTAGGAGCATAGTTTCCATTGTTTGCCAATGAGACGTAGATGCCCAGGTCACTTAAGCATGTCTGAAAATATTGCCCCATTTCTGGATTCTCTCTGTAAAGTTCCATGCACAGCTCTGGCACTACAAGCAAACGTTAAATTGTATTAGTACCTTTCTTCCAACAGAGCCTCTCGCAACCTGCAGAAGCAGGAGTGCTGCTAATTTAGCCTGTGGTGCTATAAGGGGAGCTTTGTGTAATGATAAAAATCAACCTGGTCAATGACTTTCTGATTTTAATTTCACTCCTCGGTTTTTCAGTAGTTATATTTATTCGCCTTCCTCTACCCTCCACGGTGTGTGCTTGGGAGTGTGTGAATACTTGCATTGCAAGGAGAAAGTTTCAGCTGCGGAGATTTTACTTATAGAAAATAAAGAAGATATGATAGCGTCTGTTGATCAGTTTGACAGTAGCTACTACTCACTCATCTTCCTTCCCATTGCTTTTCTCCTTTGGTCTATTTTTCTCTTAACAGGTTCATTCATTTCATTCTCTATCACTTTTTAAACAGCACAGGTACTAGGCCCAATACGTCTCTCAGTGAAGTCAATGGGAGGTTTGCAGTTGACTCCAACGATAGCCGCAAGGAACTGGCCCCATAGATGTGTTCTTACAAACAGCTTCAAAAACCCTTTCGGACAGCTTCACACCACCCAGCTCCTCTCCTTTTTAACTCTTATTTGCATTTGGTATCACAACCCCTTTGTTTAGTGAGTGATGTTAAAGTTAGGGTGACCCCCTGAATAGGGTTTGCTAAGTACAGTTGTGCTGCCCTTTACTCACACAATGAGGATAACAATAGTTCACTACCCTTGCCATTCAATACATTTAAAACTTTTATTCAAAGTAATGTTTAAAAAAATGATATAATACATAGATTGAGAAAAGAGAGTGTCTGTACATCTGGATACAGTGCTTAGATTATCCACAAAGTGTTTTTAAAAGTTGTAAGATACATATAGGACATAATCATCAATAACTCAAATTTAGGCGAATACATTTAAGAATATAGTTTAGATATTAGCATCCAAGTATTTGGGTACATCACTCATGAAAAGTTGTACAGAGATTTGATTGTGGAAAGCAAAATATATCAATGAGTGAAGATTGTCCCTCAGTAATTGAGATTTTAGGGTAGGATGTCCATTTAGAAAATACAGTCCATGAGGAAAGTATTTCAGTTACTTTCCTGACTGCGCTTCTCATATTCAAATGAGTCTTAACCCAAAACAGCGAAAATTGATCAGTTTGGCAATGCAAGTCTATCTGCTGCTCCCCAAGCAGAGTAAGTGTGTCTATGAAAATACAGTCAACTCCTGGGGTCTTTTCCCCCAGTTCATCACTAGATGTCAGGGGAGAGCTCATTCAGACCCTGCTTACATATATATTAGGTAGGATGCCACCTGCATGATTAGTACCTTCATATGTGTTTGAACAAGTTCATCTGATAGCAAACATTTACCCACTTAAATCTTCCACTCAGAGTATCCACATCCTGAGCAGCTTTGCTGCATTAACTCAGAAGCACAGATCCATTTCTGTTGTATGGGAGAATGAGGCATCAACCTTAAAATCGAAAACAAGTTAAAAATGTATGGAACTTTAAATTTTCATTTTATTTTGCTGTGTGATTGAAATGCAATGTGCAATAGAATTTTTTTCACACCCTCTTTAATATTTCAAAGCAAAGATGACATCTCAGTGGAGTTATATATGGTCAGCATGGTAAACATTCAGAATGAATATTTGTTCCTTTGGTCTTGCTCTTTCCTGAATTCAGAAACAGACTATAGATTGAGTCTCTTAGCACAGCTGTAGTCTGAAAAGTGACTATAAATAATTGTATTTGGCTCCTACTGTAGCACTCTTCAGCCATCTATCTTGAAACAGTGTATCTAGGAGGCCAACTCTCTTATTCTTTATTGAGTCTGAGGCACAAAGTTATACTGAATTGTCAAAGGTCTCAGAGAAAGCCATTGGCAGAGATAGGCCTGGAAATCAGAAACTTGGGTTCTAGTCCTGTGTCTGGTCCACAGGATCACATTGACTCCTTCTTTGTTCTAGCTGTCTGCTCCCCATATTTGCTGAATTGACTGAGAAACTAGTTTCTATGACTGTTGTAGAGACAGGACAACTCTAGAAAAGTGAGTTGAGTTCTGCTTATTCTCATGCACTGACAACAATATCGCCAGCAAAGTTCCAACTGCTGGATCTTTATTTCTGGAAGGGGAAGGTGACAGGGAGAAAGGATGAGTTTACAGTAGGAGGAGTTACAGGAAGAAAACATTCTTTTCCTTGAAAACTGAATATATTTGATAAGTAACTGAAGAAGAACAAGCTTGTAGAGCCCCCTGATGTTACTGTATAGTTACGTCTCAGCCTACCACAAACTTCAAAGGATATAGGCACATAATGGTACCTAACTCGTGGCCTGATCCTACACCCATTGAAACAGGTGGCAAATTTACATGGACTTAAGACCAAATAGTATTGGTTCAATATATTTGTTAAGGATGGGTCCAGAACGGGAGATGGGATCCAAATCATCCTCCCAAATTTGCAGAAATTCCAGTCTGGATCCAAACTTCAGGATTCAGAAACTTATCTAGAATGGACTGAACCTTTTGCAGAATTCTGAATGCTACAGGAAATTCAGATCCAGATCTGTACACTGGGGCCTGATCTACTGCTGCACTATTCCAATTTTATCCTGGTGTAATTCCATTCAAATCAAGGGAGTTGCAATGGTATGAAAATAGAGCAATGCAACGGTGAATCAGGCTCTATGTAATAAGTGTGTCTTTATGTAATAAGTGTGCTAGGTACAACCAGACAAACTTGCAGCCTCCTGGGTTAAAAAAAAATGCAACTGGGAGACTGATCAAAGAAACTGTAAAGGTAGAGCAGAATAAGAGAGGATCGAGTGCAGGTTAAGAAGGGAAGGATTAAATTTAAATCCTTTTAAAATAACTGTCACAAAACTTAAGTGGTCAAAGAAAAACAACTTGCTCCTCCTGCCTTTGGGGAAGGCTAAGAGTTGGAGCCAGGGTTTCCCTGAAAGGTGAGCTCTGTAAATATCTGACACTAATGCTGCTACACAGGTAGAATCGGTTTATTAGACAAGAGGGAACAGAAATCCTCAGCTACACAATCACACAGGCTGCTCTGTCCAGGAGTGGAAGGAAATGCAGTACCTCTACCAATCCTCAAAAGGCACCTCGCTAAACCTACAGCAGAGGTGAATCGAGGAATAAAACAGATTCATTGAAATGAGGCTCTGGGAGTTTGCAGGGTGATTAGAAATCAGTTCTTCTGGGTCCACTTCTTCCCTTAATCATTACCAGACTAATCACTTCAGATGTAGATAATTCTCTCCCTCTTCCTGCTAGAGAGAAGGCTGGTCACAGAAGAGAAGGGGGGAGTTACATTTTCAGCTCTTCTGTTGTTCAGTAAGACAGCTGAAGTTACTACTATCCATCTAGTGACTATGCAGAGAGTCAAACTCTCCTGCTTTCTTTCTGTGATATTTTTTTCTTCAAGAGGTTTAATGAAGAAAGAAAAGCCAGCCACTGTTTACAGACGATGACCCCTGTGACCACCCTTTCTGTGAGTGCTGTCAGAGGGGATGGGGGTGACATCCTCAGTGTGCCCAGTTTTCATTCCAGAATGAGCTAGAGCTCTGAGGGCTTACTGGGCACCAGGTCCAGGAGTCTTGGTCCTATTTCCACCTGTAGCTCACCGCTTGATGTGAAGGGCAGTAATGCCCACCTTCTTGCACCATCCTAGGCTGCCAACATAGCAGCATAGGGTGAACACTTATCTCTGTTGACCTCCTTCATACCACCAGTCACTCAGCAGATGGTTTCTTGATATGCAAGGCAGGCACAATGGCTCAGAGCTACCATCCTAATTCACTTTCAAGTAGGAAATCACTGCCAAAGGATTTTATGCCTTCAGTTGCTTTCCAGATGCTGCTTTTGCTATGCAAGAGATATAAGGCTTGATCCAGCTCCCATTGAAGTCAGTGGACGAAATGATACTATGCTCAATGACTGAGCCCAGGTGACAAGCAGACATGGACAGAAGAAGTGGGGGAGTCAGTGGGAATGAACACATTTGGGGATCATGAGAATAAAACAATTAGGAAGCTCAATAACTATTGGCAGCCTGAGAAACAGACATGGCATCTCGACAACTCTCTCAAAAAAGACCATGCAGGCTCCTCTGAGATAGCCATGACCTAGCTGAAGGAGTGCAGAAGTCTGACTAATATAGCAACTGAAACAAACTTCAGTGACTGGTTTGAGTGCTTGGAAAAGTACCCGTGTTGGCCTTACCACATATCCCCCAAAAAATCAATAAAGCATTTTTCAATATCTCTGAAGGCAAAAGTAAATCTGGTGTGTGGCTTGATGGAATTTCTTCTTCTGGCAGTTCCAAGACAAACCATTTTGAGGTATTAGAGTTTTCTTTGTTGCTATTGTTTAAAAGTGGCCATCCACAGTTTATCAAGGCTTATACCTGTTTTAGAATTTATAGGGAATTTCTTATTTCTATACCATCTATATCCCCTTGCCTATTATTAATTTGTACTACAATGATGCCATAGAGGCCCCAACTGAGATTAAGACCCTGTATGCTTGGTGCTATGAAAACATATAGTAAACATCCCTGCCCCAAGGATCTCCCTGTTCAGCCATGAAGAGAAGTCATTTAACATACTAGACTCCTCCAAGTAGTGCGTGTGCTGAGACCCCACCCAGGTGCCTTTTGAAGGGTTCATTAGAACAATTTGCTTAGAGGAATGTTCAAAGCACCATTGCTGGCAGTCCAGGTCAGGACTGGATATGTGTTTCACAAAGATGCTCTAGCTAAAACCGAAGTTCTGAGCTGGATACAGAAAATACTGGATTAGGTTCTTTTGCTTCTACCATGCAGGTGGAGGGGATTAGATTGGATAAGTATAATTGTCCCTTCTGGGATTAAAATCTCTAAGGATTAACAATGCCTAGTAAAGTAGTAATTGCTTTTTATACATGAAGTTATGAAAACTTCTTAAAGGGTGCCATCTAGCCAGGATAAAGAAGTGTGTTGGAAAAGACTAATAGTCTTTGATCAGCCCATATACCAATTAGGGAGAAAATGAAAAACTTGTATATTAAGACTTGAAATAATGACTGTAAATGAAACAGTGCATAAATACCCCTCTAAAAACCCTTAGAATTTAATAGTAAATGATAACTCTTTGAACCACCCCATTGAATTCACTACAGAATTATATCTTTGCTATAGAATTCAGTGCAACAGAAGTAAACCCCAACGTACCTTCCACAACTAACCCTGCTCATAATATCAGCAAACATAATATCTAAATATCCACTTAATTTGTAAGCCCCACTGCCAACTAGCATTTGCCCACCCAGCATTACCTGGTACCTCAAAGCCAGGCCTCTGGACTCCCGGCCCAGAGCAGAGAGGCTGGTGGTACGTGGATTGCAGGATGGCTGTTGTGGCAAAAAAGAGTGGAGTGAGTTGAGAACAACTGGAGAAGTGATGATGTTTTCTGGTAGCAACTGAAGGCATAAAATGAGAAAACATGAAATTCACTATTCATGAGCAAAAGATTTGTAAATAAGAGATTTCTCTTATTTGTATGGAGTACTTACATTTAACCACCAGATGGCACCAGTAGACTATCAACTAAACTGATCCCATTTATCTCCTGTTTAATCAATTTGCCCTGAGAGGAGACACAGAGCTTCTTTTCCTTCAAGGATCTATACAAAGAAAAATGCTACTGTAAAATGTACAGAATGGGCCAGATTCTACCCTCATTTTCACTGTGTCTACGCTAGAGCAACTCCACTGTTTACAGCCTGAGCAGGATCAAGCCCACGGGACCCTTGTCAGTGTAAAGCATAGGGTGACCAGCTGTCCCAATTTTATAGGGACAGTCCCGCTTTGGGGGCTTTTTCTTATATAGACACCTATTACCACCACACCCCACCCCATCCTAATTTTTCACACTTGATATCTGGTCACCCTAGTAAAGCAGTGTTAATGTAACTGACTTAAATCCAAAAGTGTAAAGGCACTTGGAGTCGAGGTTGTGGTTGCATTCTTCACACACCCTCGTTTGTACCTTTTAGGGGCCAGATCCTCAGCCGATGCAAATTGACATAGCTCTGCATTCACTGGAGCTGGACTATCTTATACCAACCAAGAATCAGGGGCTAGTTTTACAGGAGTCTGTAATCAGTGTGAGCTGTATTATATGCACGAACACAATCGGGTGTGTTGACAGTGGAAACTTCAATTTTTAAATTCTCTAATTTTGTGAGGTAATTGTTTGTATTTCTGGAAATCCCAAAGGCCCCAACAGAGATTGGGTCTCGTTGTGCTAGACATCCTACAAACTCAGCAGTCCCTGCTGTGAAGAGCTTACAATCTAAACAGACAAGACAGACTAAGGGTGGGTAAAGGAAAATAGAATCACAGAGCAGGGAAGCAACTTGCCCAAGGTCACATGGTAGGTCAGTGGCAGATTCAGGAATAGTGCACTAGACTAGAGATTCCACTTCTATCTACTAGGCTGCACTGCCTCCACTGAACACAGACCTTGAACATTTTATTAAACAAAGAACATTTAGTCCCATTGTTTTCCTAAGCTCTGAAAATATGCTGTAACTTCCCTGCAGCCAGATATTAATATAGAAATTACTTGGCCGGGCAACCGCAACCACAAGAATAACAAAGCCGGGGAGCAGAGTTTCCCCATGAGTCTGCAGATGTGCGATTTCTGCTTGGGTTTTGTTCTGCCTGTCTGCCCTGTTCTTCTGAGCAGGAAGGATGTTTGGAGCATACAGAAAAAAGGGAGATTTTAATCTCCTACCTGCTGCAAAGGATGGTAGTGTGGGAAAGCAGTGCATCACGGACACTGATGGAAATTCAAATGAGGCCAAATTACCAAAAGTAAATGGAGACCAACTCCATTTGTGTTAATAGAGTGACTCTGGATTTACACTGGGGGAAATGTAAATCCAATTAGACTCCAATCAGCCTCAGCAGTGGCAGTCTAAGAACAGTTTCATTTCTTAAAAATAAAAAAAGCTTTCAATGGAACTATGTGGCACTTCTCTCACTAGGCCTCATCCTAGACTTCATTGGGCTTTCAATCTAACTCATTGGGCGTGGCCTGTATTGTTGGGGATTTTCTTCATCAGTGGATAAGCACATTAGTTTAGTTACAGGCTCATCCTGGAATTCTGGGAATGTGAACATGGTGACTATGGACTGCTGGGGTATTGGATGTGGTGGAAGAGTGGAAGGAGAGGGTGGAGAATTTAATCCAAGCTCAAATGAATTTTCTCACATGAGTATAGGTATGCTTTTGTGTATGTTGCAATGGAAATCCTGATTGATGCTACACTGGCAAAGAGAGGACTATGAGAAACTAAGGTTTAAGAGACTATTGAACAAGCTGCATGTATTAACAGATATCAAATACATTTGGATTAAATCAGGGGTCGGCAACCTTTCAGAAGTGGTGTGTCGAGTCTTCATTTATTCACTCTAATTTAAGGTTCCACGTGCCAGTAATACATTTTAACGTTTTTAGAAGGTCTCTTTCTATAAGTCTATAATATATAAATAAACTATTATTGTATGTAAAGTCAATAAGATTTTAAAAATGTTTAAGAAGCTTCATTTAAAATTAAATTAAAATGCAGAGCCCCCCAGACTGGTAGCCAGGACCCAGGCAGTGTGAGTGCCACTGAAAATCACCTCGCGTGCCACCTTTGGCACCCGTGCCATAGGTGGCCTACCCCTGGATTAAATGATACTCAGGAGCCTCTACATCTCCATGACAGCTCTAGCGGATATGGCGGGCACAACACAATCAATGGATAAAATATTATCTTGTTTTAAGAAAACCTTCCCCCTGAGAGCAAGTGAATTAACAAAATGCAGGAAGACACCACACAGGACATTTGGGGCCACCTCTTGCCTGGTCACATCGACGGCTGATTTAACCAACTCAAGCTCTGTTTAAAATGCTTCTAATAGGATGGAGATGTGAAATTCTCTGCTGATTGGTTTGAGAGCAACGGATGTCTCACTGTTTTATATCTCATTTTAATTGGTAGCAATGGAACTTAACCAATCTAGCCCAGCAGAGAATTTGGCCTTGTTTCTATGGCCTGCGTGGTATGGGTTCATTACAGACAGATAATAAACAATTGGATGTTAAAGCCTATGCATGTCTAATGCTTGGGAATGTGTGTTGCCTAATGTAAAGGGGAGGGTTATGTCATGTAGTAGCAAGAGCTGGTTGTGAGAAGTTGAAATTTGTCTCTCTTTTCAACCAGTTCTAATAATGACAGGCCACTCATGAGAATGTGCCCTATACTGGGCAGAGAGAATAAGGTGTTCCTGCTAGTTCTAGCTAAGGCCCCTGTGTGACGGGTTGCATCACAGAAACCCACTTGGGATTGCCAGCTGATGTGCCAAGACTACTTCTGCCCCTGATTTCCTGCCCTGCCAGCTGGGACTCCAGAGCTCTGCCTGGTTTGAGCCAGACCTGCTAGCCTGCTGCGAACCCAGACCCAGGTCTGAACCACGTCTCCTAACAGCTCTAGGCTCAATTGAAAACAGGTTAAGATGTGTTCCTGTCTTTAACACTCAGATGTTCAACTCCAAATGGGGTCCAAACCCCAAATAAATCCATTTTACCCTGTATAAAGCTTATACAGGGTTAAACTCATAAATTGTTTGCTGTCTATGACACTGACAGAGATTTGCACAGCTTGTTTGTCCCCCCAAGTATTAATACATACTCCAGGTTAATTAATAAGTAAAATGTGATGTTATTAAATACAGAAAGTAGGATTTAAGTGGTTACAAGTAGTAACAGACAGAACAAAGTGAATTACCAAGCAAAATAAAATAAAACCCGCACACCTATGCCTAATATGGTAAGAAAACTGAATACAGATAAAAACCCTCACCCTCAGAGGTGTTCCAGTAAGCTTCTTTTTACAGATTCGTCTCTTTCTAGTCAGGGTCCAGTGATCACTCACACCCCCTGTAGTTACTGTCCTTTTTTCCAGTTTCTTTCAGGTATCCTTGAGGGTGGAGAGACTCTCTCTTGAGCCAGCTGAAGACAAAATGGAGGGGTCTCCCAAGGATTTTTATAGACTCTCTCTTCTGGGTGGACACCTCTCCCTCACCCTGTGTAGAATCCAGTTACAAAATGGAGATCTGAAGTCACATGGGAAAGTCACATGTCCATGCATGACTCAGAACTTACAGGTAACAGCCATTGTTCATATGCTACCTTGAATGACCTCAGGTAGACTTCTTATGTGGATTGTAGCCTCCCAAGATCTGTTTTCCATTAAGTACTTCTTGACTGGGCACTTAACTTGCACATTTCTTTCTCAAGAAGCTGATCAAATGCTTTACTAAGGCTACTTAGAAGTAAAGCAAGTACACAGCTGTCAGGATTGCCTCCCCACTCTGAACTCTAGGGTACAGATGTGGGGACCCGCATGAAAAAAGAAATAACCCCCACAAGCTTATTTTACCAGCTTGGGTTAAAATGTTTTTCCCCAGAACACAAATTCTTTTGTATTTGGACCTGGTACGCTGCCACCACCAAACTAGGTCTAGGGTAATTTGGGACCCTTCTTTCCCTTTCCACTAACCCCCCCAAACTTCTTCCTTCTCTGGGAAGCTTGAGAGAAAAAAACAAACAAACCTCGCCTGATCCTGCGAGACGTGCCCGATCCAAAACCAGGATCTTACACAATGAAAAACAAGCAGTCAGCTTCTTAAAAGAAAGATTTTAATAAAAGAAAAAAGAAAGGAATAAATCCCTTATAACCATCAATAGAACAGCATCTACCATAATCAACAAAAGGATTCAGAGACCAAACCTCTCCCCCGAGGCAATTTTCTCCCACAGTTGATATCTCTGCTGAAGCTTACAATATCAAGAAGCACCCAGCCAACACTCACCACTGAGAACTCTCCAAGTGATAAAGAGAAGGTAAACTTACTGACTACAATACTTAATAGAATCTTATAGTTATAGTGAAAGACATAGCTGTGTTCATCCCATAGCCGAGGTGAACAGAGAGAGACCCAGAGAGAAACTGAAACTTAAAATCCTTTGTCTCTTGAGGAATTTCTCATTGGTCAGTTGTCCACTTCTCAGGTTACCTTTAGCTTAACCCCTTACAGGTAAACACTAATTCTAGGCTACTTCACACTTATGACAACAGCCAATATTCATAACTCTGAATTTAAAAATGATACATGCATACAAATAAGAGGAATAGATTCAGTAGATCATAACCTTTACAGAGATATGTTACATGGCATATGTAGCATAAAATATATTCCAGTTATGTCATATACACATTTATAAGCATATTTCTATAAAGCCTTATGGAGTACACTGTCACACTCTATCCTTCAACTCATTCCCCCTGTGTCTACCTGGAGCTCTGACTCTGTGCTCGGATGGATCATATTCTGAGCTACAGGGTCAATCAGCATTCTCACCCCAGGTCATTAAACTATTTAGTAACTGTGCCAGTTCTCTACAGCCCATGGATTTATTACAGTCCCTCCAAGGAGTATAGAATGGAGCTGCGCTTGGCCAGATTCATGCTGTAATCTGGTGATAAGGGAAAAGCAGCAGCCCGGAAAGGGTTAAATCCTTGCCTGCCATGTGGCTGGGATGGGTATAAAAGGAAGAGGAATTGGAATTAATTTGTAAACATGACACCATCAAATTAGGCCTGAATAAAGACTGGGAGTGGCTGGGTCACTGCAAAAAATAATTTTCCTTCTGCTGATACTCACACCTTCTTGTCAACTGTTGGGAATGGGCCACATCCACCTTAATTGAATTGGTCTCATTAGCACTGACCCCCACTTGGTAAGACAACTTCCATCTTTTCATATACCTACTTACTGTATTTTCCACTCCACCTGATGAAGTGGGTTATAGCCCACGAAAGCTAATGCCTAGATAAATTTGTTAGTTTCTAAGGTGCCACAAGGGCTCCTTGTTGTTTTTATTTTGTGTTGTGGCCCTTCCCTTGCTCTGTATGTAACCCAAAGAGGATGTCTGCTGCAGCTCTTGTGTCTGTGATTTATGCCCTGATTTTGTAATGAGATATATACAGATGAATCAATGCATCTGCACAATGCTTCATTGACTTCAGTAGGGTTCTATATGGGCACAGGGCAATACCTGCACTGGAGGGTCTAGGCCTAGAGGTCCGACGTTCAATCTCTGATGACCAAGTTAATAGCCATTACCCATATACACACTGTCAGGGCAACATGGAATTAGAGGCTGAACCTTGGCTGTTAAAACTATTACAGTGCCACGGATTATCAATTAGTAACTGTCTAAGATTTTCTGCATTTTCAGAAAACAGAAAAATGTAAATTTATAAAATGTGGAAGGGTAAAATCCACCCCCATACTTTGAAATAACATTAGTATTCGTAACATAAAACTGTGATTCTAGTGAAGATAGTATCACACTGGAGAAGTGGTAGAAAAGAGTATATAGGTATGGAATATATATTTTAATAATTTGCCACATATATATGTATGCATGAATATATCTTTTCTTTCATTTATAGCTCTCTAATGGCAGTTCCATTACATTCTTTCACTTGCATTAGTCAGATATGCAGGACAGGAGCTGAGCATGTTATGCTGCTATTACTAGAGAGGAGCTGAAATTATACAGCACACCAGGAACACTAAATCATTTCCCTAAGTGATCACTCCTCCTTGCTTATTCATGGCTGGTTGCAAAGCCAAAACTAAAAAGAAGATTACCATATGATGCTACAGTACATGCTCCTTCTATACATACGCAATGGCCTCTCTGTTGCTAAAGTGTGTTTTGCCATTGTACATCATTAAATTTTTGAAAAAAAATTACTCGTGTGATTTTATTTTTGTATATGATCGTTTGCCTGGCTGCTGAGATATTACATAGTCCTAAAAGTACATAAGATAAGTTGGTGGGTGATGATCTACAGCTGTTAGCAGTAGTGCTCAAGCAGAAAATTGCTTCATAAGGACTGTGTGAACTTTGCCTGTGTCTGCTATTTTGGGGCCTGATCTTGCCACCCTGGCTCATATGAGCAGCATCGTGTGCTTCCTTGGGTTACTCTTGTGACTAAAGCTTTCAGAATTGGATCCTTGTGCATGGTGTATGGGAGACTGCTGGGTTGTGGGAACGTCAGAGGCTGAAATAGAGGAGCTCAAGTGGTTATTTTTACCAGATGTTAGATGGAATTTCTTTGTATTATATTTTTGCATATTGGTAGTTTGTTTTTTTAATAACATGAGGTTAGGATGTTTCTGTTGGAGAAGATTTCTGTTTATCTTCCAGATGAGTAACATGTTAGTGCGATCATTGGGATAGCACATTAAAATGGCTCTGGTTTTTAACCAGCACTAATAGACTTTCTACAGGGGTGGGCAATGGTTTGGCCCGAGGGCTACATCAGGATTGCAGAACTGTATGGAGGGCCAGGAAGGGAAGCCTGGCCCTGCCCCCTAAGCAACATCTATGCTGTTGAAAATCCCACTAGACACTTAGCTGCATTTTAGGTACCTACATACCTTTGAAAATCTGGCCCTAAGAGACTTGCCCAAGGTCCACCACAAAGTCTGTGGCAGAATAGGGAGTTGAACCCAGGTTTTCCAAGGCCTTGGCTAGTGACTGAACACCTGGGCCACCCTTCCTCTCGTTTATCTATGTGGTTTCATCTAGACTTTCATGAGGGCGAACAGTTACTCCAAAGTGGGGCTTGACTATTAGGCAGAATTGTAAGGCTCAGTCAAAATGATACAATCCAGCCCTTATTGACTGATACAGTGATTTGTGTTGTACAAAATAGGATGTGGTCCTTACCAAAGGAACTTGCAATCTAAGCTCTGAATTACTATAGTTCCAACAAAAACAATGCACCAGATAACCAGAACTGGATTTATCAGAAAGGTAGTTTAGATAAAATGAATAGTCAATAACACTGAATAAACAAGCCTCCTAACAGTCTTAAGACTGATCAAATTTAGTATCCAAACATTTGACAAAAGTCCTTATTAAGTGTGTAAAGTCAAATGTCAAGCAAACTTTTTTTTTTCTGGTTCAGTAGTTTGACCATATATGACAGTGAAAAGCCTGTTCATTAGGATAGTTTTGTGTAGGCAAATTTTCCAATGTCCAGTACAGTTACTTGTGCAATACGAAGATATATGTTCTTGGGTTCCTTGATGGTAATACCACTGCAGGTTGTATTTCTTCATGGCTATTGCACAATAGATGCTGTCATCTTTTCACATTAGTCAGGCATTGAGGAATATGCTTTTCTGGTCATTATATGTATTAAACTCATTTTGGACAGGTTATTAACTTCACCACTCATTGATCAAGCAATAATACAACATATTATATCATCCTGCTGGCTAACTTGCCCTTTGGAAAATCAGTCATTAGCTGTCTAAATTGGTACTTTTCCAAAGGAAAGATCTACAGTAGCCCTTAAATGGCTCGCTTTTCCCTCTTGGTTGGACATTGTTACTAGATTGTTAGGTTTCAGTTCTGAATTCACTGCTCAATTTAAAAAATCATTCATATGGCCTAGCTTTACTGGCTGCAGAATTGGAGGAACATGTGGTGCTTTTGTGGGTTATGTTCCTCCATTATACCTGAAGTTATGAGCCTTCTTACCAGGATCAGAGGTCTGCAGATAAACCTGTTTCCTGGGTTGCCTCTCCATATTTTCTGTAAAGGCATCATTCCTCTGCACTGCTGCAAAGAGGCAGTTGGGCTTAAATTGACAGAGTCAGAAACTAATCATAATTTGCAGTTGTCATCCAAGGGTCTCGAGACACTTCTAAACACTAATTAGAGCAGATATAAAACACTACTGTGAAGCAGGTATATGTGGTCAGATGTTTGGCTGCGTGTGTTTTCTCTTTGCTTGCTGCACTGGCTTTGGCCAGATAGCCCGCAGATAGCCCGTTCGATAGCTCCAGTCGAACTACCCAATAACCACAGATCTGTTTAGTAGGGAAGGCATTCGGTCAGGTTTATTGCCAGTGGTTACAGGTACACTAACACATGTATAGCCATGACAATTGACCAGCTCAGTCACTGGTGGGACTTTCCACTGCCCCCTAGGCCAGACAAAGAGCTAAGCAGGGGTAGGCAACCTATGACACGGGTGCCGAAGGCAGCACACAAGCTGATTTTCAGTGGCACTCACACTGCCTGGGTCCTGGCCACCAGTCGGGAGGGCTCTGCATTTTAATTTAATTTTAAATGAAGCTTCTTAAATATTTTAAAAACGTTATTTACTTTATATACTACACTAGTTTAGTTCTATATTATAGACTCATAGAATGAGACCTTCTAAAAATGTTAAAATGTATTACTGGCACGCAAAACCTTAAATTAGAGTGAATAAATGAAGACTCGGCACACCTCTTCTGAAAGGTTGCCGACCTCT
Organism: Dermatemys mawii; assembly: GCA_007922305.1. Taxonomy (NCBI): domain Eukaryota; kingdom Metazoa; phylum Chordata; order Testudines; family Dermatemydidae; genus Dermatemys; species Dermatemys mawii. The sequence goes on along the minus strand of ML677344.1, from coordinate 15,389,010 downwards.
GGGCTAAAGCAAGGCATCCCAACATTTATAGACTGAGACAAAGAATCTGGGATAAACAACTTGCATATCACCTAACATGTTTCATGACATTTGTTACTTCCCCTTGTTCTTTTCTCCTGATGTTTCAGACAAAATATCCCCATCCCTCACTTTTGTCAGACCATTTTATCATGTGCTAGGCTGGGTTATTCTTGTGCTGGCCTGCTGAACTGTGTTTACATACTCAGTGTGTTTTAGCAATGCTAGCAATACCGGTGCCAAGTTCATGTACCGGATTCTGACTTGTAGGCAAGCAGGCAAGGCCTCACTGCTGCTCATTGCATTACATTTTCTCACTTTGGTTCAGGCCTCAGGCCTTGCACCAGGCCCATGCTTCAGGCTCTCTCTTTCTGCTACCTACTAGAGCAGATTTACATTTCCTATAACAAATTCTAATTCAGATGAAATTTGGCAGTTTGGGATTTAGATGAGGAATTACAGATTCATTATATGTATTCCTGTAGAGCCTAGGGGCACTAGCCATGCTCCATGACCCCTTTGTGCTAGGCGCTGTACAAAGAGAACAATGGTGGTCCCTGCTCCAAGAAGCTTAGGAATCAGTGTGTAAGACAAGACAGAGCTTGATTAGATAAACAGCTGGGAGAGTACAAGGAAACAATGAGGCAATATTGGTCAGCATGCTGATCTCAGCATACCTGTGGACTAACCACTGTCAAGCTTTTTGTAGGCATAATGGCAAAGGAGAGTTTTTAGGAGGATAATGAGGTCGCTTGACAGATGTTTATGAGGAGTTGCTTCCAAGTGTGAGGGCAGCATGAGAAAAAGCACAAGGGTACTCATTTGAAAATGTAACAAATAGACAATGGAGGCTGGTGTCATTGACCAATCAGAGGAGCCAACACCTCTGTAATGAATGAGAGATGACAGCTAGAATGGGGTTTGCAAGATAATTGCTTAAGTAGCTGGAAAGCATGAATTATTCTGTTAAAAACATATAGTTGGGATATATTTTAAAATCTGATATACCCAGAATTTAGGCAGGGAAGATTAACATGGAGGTAAAATGGGTGAAAGGAAAATCTGAGGCCTAAATAAAAGTTGTACTGCTTAACTATGCTGGTATAGTTTAAGCGGTACACTCCCCTCCTACCTCCAGTGGGGATGCAGGTATACAGGTATAAAGGTGCTTTGTACTGATACAACTTATTTTTATATGGGAAGGGGAAAATATACCCATATAAATACATGTATTAACTGCAATATTGCTTCCATCCCAGAGGTTGTGTTGATATGACTATTTTGGAAGAAAACTAATCATACCCCTAACCAACATAGTTATACCAAAACACAAACTGGGTGTAGACCAGTCTTACTCTTGTGAATGACATTCTGCTCAATTGGTCATCTCTGATAATTATCATGAATGTACAGGGAAGTGAGGCACAGAGAAATTAAATGGCTTTGGGTCACACAACTAGTTGGTGGCAGGACTGGGAATGAAACCCAGTCCCAAGTTCTAATGGTCAGATAAGGCTCCCTCTCCAAATGCCCTAGAATGCCCAATCTGATAATAACAAAGAACTATTTCTGTGAGTGTCCATTAGAATGCTAAGGCCCCAAGGGGCTGAAAAGACAAAGCGTTGATTGTGGTAGATATTACTGCAGTATATTTTTCCTGACTTAGTAACATTCTGCACAAGTGATTCTCCATGCCCTCCGAGCACAGATGGCCATAGGAAACTGTTGTGGCTCCTGAACTGAGGAACTGCTTAGGATCAACACAAATTATGGACCCTATGCTAGTGGAGGATCAGACATAGCAGAGCTCTGCTCCCCCATAGCCCTGCTACATCCCTCTCCATTCCCTTATGCCACTGGAGAGGTCACTGGTGTGGAATGTGGCAGAACTGCAAAGGAGGAATCCTCCCCTGACCTTCTCCAGCTACCGGATCCTACGTTCACAGCACAAAGTAGCTTTTGTGGATGGAAGAATCCCATTGTCAGGATATATAACATTTGCTGGGTAAGGGTGTTATGTTACTAGAAATATGAGGATAAGGCTTGTGTTCCAAGTTCTGGAATAAAACCTACAAACAAATAGTTTTTTTGAGTTAAGATAAGTATCAGAATGAGTAGGATGTAGAGTACTGTGTGCCTTAAGAGTTTCCTGCTTCATGCTTCCAGCCTCTGAATACCTCTCTGTACCAGTCTACTCAAAAACTGCCTTGCTTTGTACACGGAATAACAGTTTTACAGGTACTAGCTACCGCTAGATATACCATTATATAACGGAAGCACTTGTCATAATTCTGTGGTAAGGCCATGTTGAGTTTTTTCATATATAAGTGTATGTATATGAACCTGCAAGCCAAATGGGATGTCCAGAAGAAAATAATGTCATGAACTGATAAGACAGGAGCTGCACTCACCAGCTGAAACATGATTTGGTGATTGAAAATCTAAAAATTAAAGACTAAACTATGAATCTTTAGCTCTTATGGATGTGAAAGCTGGAAATCCACTGAAAGGTACAGACAGACATCAAGATGCCTTTGAAAGGAAATGCCTTAAAAATACTAGTTATTAAATGGAATGAGTTCATAACAAACGCTGAGGTTCAGCAGATAATTCCGCAACCTCTTATCTCTAAAATTATTCCAAAAAGAAGATGGGAATAGCTGGGAAATGTGCTAAGAATGAAGTCAGAGCATCTGCAATTGCAGCTGGAGGACCAGGCCAAAGAGGCCAAGTGAAAGAATCCTCCTGTCAGTGCTTAGAGATGGAAAGCTTATAGGACTGACTAATACGAAAGACACGCAAAGAATGGCCTAAGATAGACAGGGATGGTGGAGCCTTGTTTGTGCCCTAAGTGGCATCTGACTGTGCAGGAAGGATTCAGATTCACGTGTATGTAAAGTTGAAATGCATGCACAATCATTGACTGCACTCTATCAGTCCGACTAACTGTCATGCTGCGGTTCACCAAAGCACAGATGGCCCATAAGGCTGTCAATCACTGTCAGACAACTGCATCAGCCTATGACTGGATTTTAAATATGAGGCTCTGGCCCACCGTGATCTTGAATTCTAAATTATTGGCCAGATTCTGCCCTGACTTCACCACGTGGCATCCCACTGACTATAGTAGTGTTACGTGGGATGTAAGTTAAAACAGAGTTTGGTCCTTAGATGTTGAAGATATAAACTAAGATCTGGACAGGTGCAATTGGCTGTCATTCAGATTGAAAAGACTGTGAGTCTCAGTCAGCTGGGATGCTGTGCTGTAAGCTTGCCTTAGATAGGATGACTGATAATTTATTTGTGAATTAATTAAAACCAAAATGTTTGTGATTTACCATCCACAGTAAGATTTACTGCAGAACCTCTTCTTGTTGGCATTGCTTCAGAATTCCCTCTAGCATAAACAATATATATGTCATAGTGGGCAGTGTTATTCCAGATTTATCCTCTGTGCCTGGGGGAAAATAAGTTTCATAACCCACAAGAGGGCTTAATCTTTTATGAGTCATGGCTCCCTCCCTTCCTGAGGTAAAACTAATACTGCACATTTACATACAGGAGATTGTACCACTTATTTTACAGGGGGAAAGCTTTTCAGAGACTCTTTACTCTTTGGGGTGGGGATTTGTTGCTTGCATGGAAAAAACAGCTAACTTGAGTCCAACAGTGCAGGGTTCAGGGGGAGATAATGTTGTCTAATACATTTGAGAAACCTCTGTAATACATGTGTATGTAAGGTGATGGGAAAAGATTACATGATGCAATATTGCTTTTAAGAATTAATTAATTAACCATGAAGTGACAAAGAGTCCTGTGGCACCTTAAAGACTAACTAAAGTATTAGAGCATAAGCTTTCATGGTCTAATACCCATTTCGTCGGATGCATGCAGAGCACTTGATGAAGTGACTTCATGCATCCGACGAAGTGGGTATTAGCCCACGAAAGCTTATGCTCTA
>ML677344.1:15240954-15383057 GCA_007922305.1 Dermatemys mawii | reverse complement strand
CATTCATCTGATGAAGTGGGTCTTAGCCCACGAAAGCTTATGATCCCAAACATCTGTTAGTCTGTAAGGTGCTACAAGACGCTTTGTTGTGTATGTAACTTGTTTACATCAGGGTATAAAGATGTATCTTAGAGGTAGTATCTTTGGCCAGTCTAAGGAGCAGTGGAAAGTCCTGCCACTGAGTGAGCTGTGTTCATTGTTACGAGCATCCTTGTAGAGTCTGCCTGGTGCTATTATTGGGCTTTGTCGACATAAACCTGGATGGGCGCCTTCGCTAAAAAACGAGTCCTTGGATTTATTGGATAGTTTAACTGAGGTCTGCTATCTCCTTTATCTGTGCAGAGCTGGGATAGCACACTGAACGGACACACACGCAGCCAAATACTTATCAAACCCCTATCTATGCAACAACATAAAAGAAATAATGTTACTTCTTTTGCCATGCTTAACACATAATGTTTGATGACTTTCTAAGACTGCAGAACCTAGACTTTTGTTCTCCCTAATATTATCTCTCTCTCCCCACATTAAATAAAAGATGCCCCTGAAGAATGAGCTCAGTATAGGAAGTGAAAAGCTCAATTGCAATCTAGTTTGCAACAAGGGGCAAATTTGATGGAAAAATATCTGAAACAGAACAAAATAGACCAGGCTTAGGCAGTAGTGATTGTCCCAGTGCAGAATCAGAGGGGTAGCCGTGTTAGTCTGGAATTGCAGAAGTGACTAAGAGTCCTGTGGCACCTTAAAGACTAACTAAAAGTATTAAAGCATAAGCTTTCGTGGGCTAATACCCACTTCATCAGATGCACCGATGCATGATGAAGTGGGTATTAGCCCATGAAAGCTTATGCTTTAATACTTTTAGTTAGTCTTTAAAGTGCCACAGGACTCTTTGTCACTGTCCCAGTGCAGAAGAAATTGAGGCACAAAGCATAACTGATGTAAGTCCTATTACTAAGGAACTAGCCAATTTACCTGAAATGTAAATGTATGGAAAGTGGTAGAAAATTGTCCAGTTTTCCTGATGGTGAAAAGGAGAGTGATGATAAAGAAGAATATAGCTCACATGAAAAGGAGTATAATGACAAAGAAAAATCTGGTTTACATGAAAGGGAGAGAAATGATAAAGAAGAATCAGATGACAGAAACAGCAATGAGAAAAATTGCACACCACAAATCAGTTAATCAGATCCTGCTTTATGGCCTGTGATCCTAAACCCTGCCGATATTGATCATACAATTTTGAATGGGCTAGGCAAAATGAAGGATATGACATTTCCAGTAAATGAGCAGAAGTGTCACTTCCCAAAGTCACACTGCAAAAGAGTGCTCAAGAATGGTGAGAAACTGACTGCATTGGCTAGTTTACTCGAAATCAACTGACAGAGTGTTCTGGTTTTGCTGCAAAATATTTGACAAGAATGCCAAGTCGTTGCTTGCGCTTTTGAGGTACAATTACTGGCATAACTTAGCTGATGTTCTGAATCAACATGAATTAGCATAAAAAGCTACCTGGACATTTTACTGCCTACTCAAAATTGATGGAAGTTGAGCCCCAGCTCAAACAGAATATTATCCTCTTCCTTGCAAAGAATAATTTGGCTTTCCAGGGGTCATCTGATAAGCTCTTCACTGAACATAACGGTAATTTCCTCTGTTTGGTAGAGCTCCTGGGGAAATATGACAATGTTATGTGTGAGCCCCTTTGCTGAGTAATTCATAAAGAAGCTAAGGGCCATTACTGCAGCAAAACAATTCAAAATGAATTGATTGACCCTATAGCAAGGAAAGTAGTCAATATCATCTTGATGAGGCTCAGCAGAGCAAAGTACCATGCCATAATAATGGACTGCACTCCCAACATTAGTCACAGTGAAAAGATGTCATTTACAGTAAGATTTGCTGATGACAAGGATGGCTGTATCCAAGGAAAGGAACACTTTATCTGTTTCTAGTCTGTGGACAATTCTTTTTGAAAATGTTAAATACTGTTCTGCAGTCCAACTACTCACTGCAGAGCTCATAGATTGCCATAGAATCTTACCCATTCTTTACTGGTTAGGTGTGCTTGAACTGAATAATAGTCACCATCCAGAGGTGCTTTGATGTGGCTATATAGAGCATTTCTTCCATTAGTCCCAGTATATCAACAGGGACATCACTGGGCAAATGATTGATGAACTTGTTGGCCAAATTCTGCTCATATTTATGCTGGATTTATGCCAACCTAAAAGGAGAATATGCCTATGTTTCCATACAATATTCAGGGCAAAGAATTCCTTAATTCCACTTTTAACTACATAGATTACAATCAATAGGAACTGAATCCATGTAACCAAGAGCAGACTTGGGCCTCTACAGTTTTCAGAGGGCTAGACAATGATCTCCTAACTCACAATGTGTGGTACCTTACTGCACAAGTAGTCCCATTGGTTTGAATGCCACTACTCATGGAGCAAGATGCTATTCAACATTAGCAAAAGCATTATAATCTGGCCCAGAATAAGATCACTACAGTGTACAGCTATAACAAGCAACTTGTCTGTTGGTATTACCACCCATATTAGAACATTAACTGACAGATAAAGTTCTGTAGACCAAATCTTCCAGAAGAGTTCTTGTCAAACAGAATAACCAGCCCTTAATCTTTTCATCAAGAGTATATCATGCATACAGGTCCAAATTCTCTCCATTACACTGGGGTAGATCCAGGGATATCAGTGGCATCATTCCAAGTTTACAACAGTTAAGCCTGGCCTAAGTTCAGAGACAGAACGAGTTTTGGAAAGTCTAAGAATGTCCACAAATTGACAGTAGGAGACTATCAGTTGTGACTGCAATGTCAGTATTTATCAAATCAAGGCATTCAAAGGTACATCCCTCACCAAAGCAAAGCACTTTCCTTTGTACAAAAACAGAGAGCGGTAAGCTCCAATTGGCCAGACCCCAATTATCTCAAATTTGCATCTGAAACAACAGCAAAATAAGCTCATTTACTTTCATTCACCTCCCTTCATCTAATAATGGGAGCCCTGGTTTCAACTATTTTTTCCTGAGTCTGATACCAAATGCAGGCCTTAATTGCCTTGTCATTCAGTGCAGAAAGTTTAAGTTTCATATGATACATGGAGGCAGCATGGGGCACCTGCAAATGGACCAGATGTTGCTGGTTCATGATGATCACTGTGCAACGTATTTGTATTTGGTTCTCATTTATCCATCAGCAGTTGGAAAGAACAGCTGGTGCTGGGAATTCATCAGCTATACTTCATCAACACACTTTCTAACAGAATGTTACAGGAGTGACTGTGAATGCTGATAGGTTTTCATTGGAATTAAGGGAAACTATAGTAGGTAACCGGAGTAGGAGGAGACAAAGATTAACCAAGACCGATTAACACAATAAAAGGATAATCCTTCCTGGTGTCTTGAAAGAAGGAAGTAGATTCTCTGAGCTGAGGGGTAATTATTGTACACCAGTTCCACATAAGTAACCTCAGCAAGTCCTCTAACTGAGCTAAAAGAAATAAAGCAGAAAACACATTGATCTAACTGCAATCAAAGCTTTACAGACAGCAGTAGAGAAGCATCTATATTAAAGCAGGCCTCGGGCAGTACTAACACTCTGGTATTAAAGGCATAAATGTTCCATAATATTTTTAGGAGGCAATTATTTGCTAAAACCACACCCCCCCCCCCAAATATATGGCTATATAAAGTGAATTCTAGTTGCCTATGAGCATGTGAATAAAGTTTCATATTCACACATAATAAAGAACAGTGTGTGCATATATATAGTAATATACAGTAAAGTGTGTAAATGGTCAGACATTCAAATCCAGCCACCCTAAAGTTTATACACACAATTTTAACTCTGCAACAAAGACAAAGCTGTTGCCAATCCTGTAAAAAACTATTGAAATGTTTATTAACTAGGAAAAAGAAATGAGAGTTATTTACAAGTTAAAGCAAACAAATATATACTCACCAATGACCTGTCATCTAAATCCTAAGAGTGACAGAGTTGTAGTGATGTGCCAATTCAAAATGTCTTTCAGGGTGGGGACCCTGGAGGTAACCCCTGTGGATCTCTGGGATCAGTTTGATTTCTCTGGCCTTCTGAGAGTTCAAATAGCTAAGAGATGAAAAATCTTCACATCAACTATATTTCTGTCCCTCTTCCAGCATTCTAAGTGGTGAGAGGAGGCCTTCTGCCCATACTACTCCATGGGTGGATGAGTCAATATCATAATATCATACCCTCTCTTTCCTGAGAGAGTCCATATGATTCTGCTGGCATTTGGATTTCTTGACTGTAAATGACTGTTGACAATTTAGATAGAGAGGCATCATTCAAGTTTAAAGCAAGCAAGCAAACAGACCCAAGCCACCCTTCAAGCAGAAGTTTCGGCTGTGCCAGAGAAAGTATCCAGGGCTAATGCAAAGTAAAAGAGTAACAGGTGACTCATGGTGATACAGACAATCTCTGCATTTGGTGAAAGCATAAGAGTTTGCTGTGCAGGTGTGTGTTACAGTTCTGGGCTGTCAGGCTGGGCTGAAACAAACAGGCAGCTCCTTACACAATGGGTTACTTGCTCAGTGAGGGTTGGTTGCTGCTGTGCCATGTGGCAGCTGTAGATATCTCCCACTTCCCTTATAGTGCCTCTTCTGGTGCTAGCTTTTTGGACAAGTCTGTGAAGCAGACTTACAGGCATGTTCAGACTTGCTTTTGATTTAAGACCCATCTTTCCTGCCTCCCTGTCTTGGGTTTGAATTGATGGTGTAGAGGTGAAAGGTTCTGTGTTCTATTAGCAGTCTCGAAAGTTAAAAGAAAATTTTGTATCCAGTACGTGAGGGCAACATTTTAAGAGTATCTTCTAATTTTTGGGCGCTTCTGTTTATGGGATGCTCCAGGCACTTTAGACTGATTTCAAGAAGTGCTAAACTCTCACCGCTTCTGTTGACTTCAAGTAGAGTTATTGATACTCATCAGCTCTGAAAAGCAGGTGCTCAAAATTATACACTGCTCTTGCTAATTTTGGCCTTGGATCTAAGTCCCTGATTTTGCAAACACTCACTTGGCATTCTCATTTACTACAGTGTTACTACTCATGAGTAATTTCAAACACATGCATAAGTGTTTGAGGGATCAAGGCATAAAGGCCCAAGATTGTTTCCACTGAACACAATAGAAAATTCTCCATCATCTTCAATAGGAGTAGACCCTCATGTATAGTAAACACTTGCTTAAAAAAGTATGTCCTCATATTTTTCAGCAATAATATTTTGTTTCAATGTACTTGACGCATGAAGACCTAGACCAGGAAAATATGTAGGTGTGAATTACCAGAGGGTTTCTGCAGTTTAGCACTAGGGAAACATTCTCTTATGTTTGCTTGTTTCTAAATTATTTCTGGACAATTAGGCAATTAATGAAGTAAAAGTTCTAGACAGTTTTTACCTAATTACCTTTGTAATGTCTCAAATTGCATTGAGAATGTTTCATCTTCCTGTCAGCAAAACCCAAAATCTTCCTGCTTTTGCACCCCACTCATGTACAGGCACTGAATTTTTTTTTCTTCCTTTATGTTTATCGCCATCATCCTGGCAAATCCCAGAGAGATGTGGCCTCCTTGCAGTTTGAGCGCCACCTGGATTGATCCCTGGCTACGTCATTAAGGCGGTCTGACTGGATATTCAGTTTCTCTCAATCACAGGAAAGCTTGTTCTGCTCCTGGAGCTTTTGAAGTGCACTTGATTGCTGGCCATGCAGTGGCATTCCTTGGTTCACATGCTTCGGAATTCATTGGTCTTACATTCTAATGATATGTCCATATCAAGAAAGCCACCAAAACCAAACCAATGCTAATGGAGGTGATTGCTTGGTGTAAAGGTGCCAGTTTCCTCATCTTCATAGGGAAGGCAGCTTTAGCTGTTCCAGGCAATTTTCCGAATGTGCTAGGCATCAGTTTTACATTTGCCCCAACACGCAGGAATGGCCCTTTCACAAGGTTTCATTGGTCATTTGTACCTTAGTGGCAGAGATCTTTTTGGCCATTTCAGCTACCAGGACAATTGGCCAGACTATTAGAGGCAGTCAGCTTCAATATAAGTACCCTCATGGTATGAATATACTGACCCTAGAGGGGTCCTTTATGTTTCCACAGGCAGAGAAATAAAATATAAAATATCACTTGTAAATCAAGGAGGCATGCAATAAACTGAAAGCAAAAATGCAAGACAATGAATTGCAGACTTACAGAATCTTTTAAATTCTAAATTAAAATATCCATAAAGCATTGGGTTATGCATTCTTATATTAGGTAATCATCCTATAAGATGGTAATAGCAGTCTTAATATTTAGAATGCAATCTCTGTCAAATGGTTCAATGTATGACATTCCATGTCTCTTTTGACCACAGGATGCACCTTTATTGATGACTGAACTATTTTAAGATTAGCAACCGTGTTAGTCTGTATCTGTAAATAAGACAAGGAAGACTTTGTAGCACCTTAGAGACTAACCAGTTTATTTCAGCATAAGCTTTCGTGGGCTACAACCCACTTCATCGGATGCATACTATGAACTATTTTAATCAGTTTTTTTCATAATTAAAAATGTTAATTTCTTTTATACAGCACTTTTCATCCATAGATCCCGGAGCACTTTATAAAAGTGTCATTTTATAGGTGATAAAATAGACTCCTGAAGGGGATGAGTGACTCGCGAAAGCTCATATAGGAGGCTGGTGTCAGAGCTGCAAATAGAAACAAGATCTCCTAGCTCCTTGCTGCCCTCCTCTATGAGATCATGGCCATACGCCTTCCCCCTTGCCTGAATCATACTCTGCTTTCACACAAGGCTCTCCATATGGCAGAGGTTTTCAAACTGGGGCTGCTTCCCTTTAGGGGTGTGCGGAGGAATGCTTGGGAGTGGCGGGCAAGGGGCAACACAAGGGGATGCTCTGCGGGGAGCACCACCTTCACTGTCAACTTGCCACAGCAGGCCATACAGCCTTGCATGTGTCTATTTTTGTCAGAGTTGGGGGCAGGGGTGGGGTGAAAACCAAAAATTGTAACTCAACGCGGGGGCTCAGCTCCGAAAGTCTGAAAACTGCTGCCATACAGAGGAATATCGTATACTTAACACGAACTTCAACTGGAAACCCATAACTTTATCCAGTGAATCTTAAGTCATGCATATATTCTTAGTAGAACATGGTTCTCTTCATATCACTCCTGCTCGGCTCCAGCTGCAGGGTGAGAGATTGTCTTGTGGTTTAAAAGCGGAGGTGTGAGAGGTAGAATACCAAGGCTCTAGCAGCTCATTTTAACTTTGTGCCTCCATTTCAGCAACGTGCAGGATCAGGCTTTATGCGAGACCTGGCTTAATGATATGAGGTCAAAAAATGTAAAAACCAGCTGAGGGATGTAAGTATTGCCCAGTGGTTAGAGTGCTAGTCCTGACTAGCCAGGATTCAGTTTCTGCTCTACTAAGACTTCCTGTGTAATCTTGGGCCACTCACTTAGGGCAGGACTACACTACCTGCAAATAGCGATTGGCGAATAGCGATCGATCTATCAGGAGTCAATTTATTGTGTCTAGTCTAGACATGATAAATCGATCCCCGCATGCTCTCCAGTTGACTCTGGAACTCACCACTGTGAGAGGCGCAGGCGGAGTCGGCAGGGGAGCATCAGTTGTGAAAACGCCATGGTAGGTCGCTCTACCACGTCAACTTCAGCGAGGCTATTCTCGTAGGTGAAGTTGTGTATCTTAGGTCGATTTCCCACCCCCACCCCCACACACACAGTGTAGACCAAGGTTCAGTCTCTGTGCCTCTGTCAGATGGGAATGATAGCTACTATCCTATCTCACAGGAGTGTTGTGAGGATACTTATATAAAATATTGTGGAATACTTTGTTTCTATGGGAATGAAGGGCCATAGTTGTACCTAGATTGTATTTACCACTACAATGTTGCAAGCTCTCATGATTTTACCCTGAGTTGCATGATACTGTATTTAGTGTTTTTCCTGAAGTCTCAACTCCTGGTGTCAAATGACTATGTGAACATCTTTGTTTTCATTTATTAAAGATGTTTCTAGCCCTTATGGTTGCAGAGAAAAGCTTGAAAACACAACCAGTGTCTTAGAAGCTAAAAAAACCACAGAAGGCAAACAAAAAGGCCTCCAGATTAATCATTTAATCAAAAATCTCATTACTTTTAAGCCACTCTAAAAAAATTGGAGATTAACTCAAGATTTTTTAATGTTTGGCGTTTTCACTACTCTATTTATTGTAAAGAACCTAAAAAAAAGTTTGTAATTTTTTTTTTAAGTGGCATAAATTCTTTAAGAAGTGAAATAAAGAACTTAGTAATAATGTTGTTAAAATGTGAAAATAGCACAGAAAGGAGCACTGTAATTTTAAAATTAAACTTTGCTACATGCTATAGAAATAGCCAGATTTGGATCCATATTCCTCAGATGTCTTGGAGGAGTTTGGATCCATTCTGCAATGTGCTCATGAGCTGACTACTGTGGAATTAGCTCCCTGCTGAAAAGCCATATTTTACTTCAATATGTGTTAAAAGGCGAGAGAATTAGTTTTCTCACCCTGATTTATCTTAGAAATTCTGCAGTCTGATGAGATGCATCCCACTCAGGGGGAGGAGAACTTTTTGATCTGCAATAATTACTTATTAACTTGGTTGAATTAACAAGAAAAACTGAGAAGCTGCTGAGTTTCCACTTACAATAGAACAAGTGACAGTTTGATCCCTGAAGCTCAAATTGGAATGTGCTCTCCTCTGAGTCAGAGTGCATCTATCTGGAACTCATTTGTGAGTCACATGGAACATCTGGGGCCTGATTTTCTTTCCCATCAGTGTAAGTTTGAGAGTCATTCAACTGAGCCTGATGGGGAAACCTCCATGGAAGACTGGTAAGAAGGGAGATCAGTAACATGACAAGGTAGAGAAGCTGCAGCCTGTAAAGAGTTAAGAGATCCCAGCTGGTCACATGGTTGCTTAGGGCAGTCTGGAAATGGAAGGGGAAACTGAGTCAAACGGACATAATGGGTAAGGTGTACCTTATCCTCTCCAGGCTGGCTAAAGCAAGGAAAGCCTCTGGAGAATTATTGCCCTGTGAGGAAAGAACCTTAAAAGGATGGAGGCATGGAACCTGTCGTATATTGTGAACTGTGTTAAAATTACAAGCTATCACTTCAAATGTAAGGGGTTTCCTGGTCCTTCTTACAGACTAGGGGACTCTGTTGAAAAGTGTTCAATCTGAGTCAGTCTGCAAAGATCCATCCTAGAAGAATATGCTTGAGTTGTGCCTCTCAGCTTTAAAGAACAGCCTGCTTTGTCTCAGTCTGTTTTTGGTTCTTTGTGTTAAGGTTCTGAATTTTAATAAAGTAGGTTATCTTGCAACCTTTAAGAAAGAGTATTAAAGTTTTTCTTTAACATCTCTGTTTGTCTGCTGTGAAATATAACACAATCTTATTTCCATCCCCTTACTGATGAAACCACCTTCTAGTTTACATTAGGATTGCAAGCTCTGTGAGGCAGAGACAGTGTTTTTGGTATATAATTGTTAATCAAGTAATATGATGGATCTTATCCAGCAGTGGGAACCTTAGGGGCTACTGCATCATATTACAAAGATAGGAAAACTGGGCTGAATAAGGTGTTGTCTTTGACAGCCATGCACTCTCAAAAATTGAAATGTACAAGGGCTGGAACTTATCAAAATGGAAAACCACATTCTTACATTGTGTGGCTGTATGAAAAACCACTCTGCGTGTATGTAACATGTCCTGGCAAAGGATAAAAACTATACTGCAATGAAATGCATCATTATTGTCTGTGTTTATGTTAAAGTGAAATAAATAAAAGAATCATAATGAAAATGACATTACACTTTCTAGATATTCATGATATATCATCACAAGGCCACTTGAGGTTTGGTCTCCCTTTCCACAGGTACAACTTGAACCTGCATTTCCACATGTAACCCAGGCTTATACAGTGTGATGTTCTGTCTCCCCTGGATTCCTGGACTGGGGATAGGTGGGAAACAAAAATTTTGTATCTGAGATTTTTGAATCTGGCTTTCATTCTGCATCAGAAGTTTGCTTTGAATTTTTTTGTGAAAAAATGAAAGTAAGAGACAGACCAACACCAACCTTCACCCTTGAAAATCTAAGTGGTTGGGGCACTCACCTCGGCTGTGAAAAAGTAGGGGCTTGAACCTGTCTTCTACAGTGCCCTTCTGCCCAGGCTATCGAGTCAGCCTCTCTGGCCTAATGAATATTCACTTTATAAATAAGTGGAACAGGTCAGCATAAGAGATTGAGAGACTGGGATTATAACAGGATTTTAAAAAGAGCTTGATAAATTCATGGAGGATAGGTCCATCAATAGCTATTAGCCAAGATAGGCAGGAATGGCACCCTAGCTTGTGTTTGCCAAAAGCCAGGAATGGGTGATAGGGGATGGATCACTTGATGATTACCTGTTCTGTTCATTTTCTCTGGGGCACCTGGCATTGGTCACTGTAAGAAGATAGGATGCTGGGCTCGATGGACCTTTGGTCTCATCCTGTATGGCTGTTTTTATGTTTTTTTGACTTTGACTGACTCTCTTGTTGAAGTCGCTGCTTCGCCTGATGGGCTGGAAATTGAGGATGGGTCCCAGGTGAGTGACCTAGTCACTAGCACTACTGAGGGTCGGGGGCAGCGTGCATACACGTGCTCACTCGATCTCTCTCTCTCACCAGAAATTCCATCCTGTACCTACAAATCTTCACAATGAAAGGTCTGTCGGAATGAAATGCTACAGCCAAAAAGTTCATTTTCAACAAAGAGGCATTTTCAGATGGAAATGTGTGAAAAAAATCCCAACTAGTGCCAGACTGGCCCATACAGAGGTCTAAATCTATACAGCCTTTGATCATAGAATCATAGAATATCAGGGTTGGAAGGAACCTCAGGAGGTCATCTAATCCAACCCCCCGCTCAAAGCAAGACCAATCTCCAACTAAATCATCCCAGCCAGGGCTTTGTCAAACCGGGCCTTAAAAATCTTCTAGCCATAGATCTACCATAGATCTTGTAGCTCAGGCAGTAGAAGTTTATGCTTTTTAGATTCAGAAGTTCAATCACTGATGATGATCATTCCCCCAGGGGTATTTTGTTACATGAACATACAAAAAAACATGGATCCAAATCAGACAGTTTGTGCCTCTACCTGGTTTGTGGCCACAAACAGAAAGCCAATTTAGAATAAAGGTCTTGGAAAGATCTTGCTGAATTGATATAAAATAAAATGGAGACCCTGCCTAATTTTTTTAATGTAGGGTAACTAAATGCAAACTGTCCAAACTGATATGGACCAAAGACACTACCAGCACTCTAAGTGCTAATGATTGCCATAGTAAGCTCTCATGGTGAAATTCACCCGCTACAGAGAGACAACATAAAGTCTATATTCTACTCACATCATTATTAAGCCCTATGGCACTGAACTGACACAATGGTCTCATCTACCTTGATGTAAATCTAGAGTAACTCTATTGAGTTACACTGTAGTAAATGAGAACATAATTTTGTCATACAAATATTTTTCCTACTTATACAGAGCAGGTGTTTTCTCTAGTGCTTCTGCATGATTATATTTGAAGACAATGGAAATTAATTAGACAGTTATATGCTGAAATTCATGGCTATTATGCAGAATGGCCCCCTGCTAACACACTTTCACTCACTCTGTCTCTTTCCTTCACTCATGGGGAGTTTTGAAATCAAAGAGTCAAAACATTATATTATACTTTGGATGAAGCACTATTGTTGCTGCTGGCTTGGTGCCAATTAAATCAAGCTGTACACATAAATAGTGCCAACTGGGCTTTATTGTTGTTGCTATAATTAATGTGATCTATTAACTGGATGTGGATAACCTATAAATATTCCAGTACTGTGCTAGGTTTTTTTTGTGAACTCATATTTCGAACAATCTTAAAAAATCTAGGTGATGTTCTCTGTTCCCACACATAGGTCCTGTACTACATCTGCTTTCCATCCTACAAGAAGAGGAGCTCTGTGTTAGCTCAAAAGTTTGTCTTTTTCACCAACAGAAGTTGGTCCAGTAAAAGCTATTACCTCACCCACCTTGTCTCTCCAGTATCCTGGGTCCAACACAGCTACAGTAGCATTACAAACTGCAATACTATGTTAGCTACAGTACACACTCTTGTTTTACTGTTAACAATGATAAGAGATGGGATTTAGAGAGACTTACAAATAAGAGTTTATTTCAGTAGAAATCTCTATAGTGCATTGTCTCTTACTTAAGCTATAGAGAATGAAGACTACAGCATGAAAAATTTATAGGGAGTTTAAAGAAGATAACAGTACTTCACTGTATGCCTGCAAAATGTTGAGCAGAATCACTTCCATTCCCTAGACAGAGATTGCTTTCTTCTAGCTTGAGCTGCTCTCCTTGCTCTTTTCTGCACTCACTACCTCCTCTCCTGCTTCGCTCACTAATGCTAGCACAATGACACTTGCTTTCTAGTGGTGATAGTGATGCTACTGGGAGAGAGAGAGAGAAGAGAGTAATATCCCATTTTCTCACTGTGTGGCACTAACCCATATCTGGTGAATGTGCTGTTAGGGAAATGAAACTCCTCGGACAAGTAAGCGTACACAGTAAATGCACACACCAAGTATTAATAACAGTGGAAATGGTACATCTAAAGATGCTTTCTCTAATGAAACTGGATGAAATTCTGGCCCCACTGAAGTCAATGGGAGCTTTGTCATGGCTTTTGTCAAGATTTTATCCTTTATGTAAAGGGGGCTTAGGATGGGTTCTGCAAGTTCTTAGCACATCCCTACCTTGCCATTATAGAATGCACCTTCTTGTCACAACATAGTACAGAGATTTCAAAAGAATTACAGAGATTTGGGTCTTGTGTGTGATATATACCCTGTGAGATATATACCACGGATATTTCTGGTCCCAAATTGTTATGAATATGTGCATTGTCTCTCTCTCTTTCATATGTCCCTCCATACATGAATTACAAGATAAAATTCTGTGCAGAAAGCTGGACAATATGTATTATATTGATTCCTTCTGGCCTTGAAATCTAGAATTGCAGGTAAAAAGGACTCTGTTATTTCTCATTGTGAGAGTGGGCAAAGAGGATTATTCTTGCTGAGCATCTGGCTGTCTTGGATAAAGGTTGGTTCAGATGAATCACAAGGTATCAATAAAAATCTTTTCAACATTTGACTCGTGTTTCTACAGTTAAGGAAAATCTTGCCTCCCCAAATTATGCTCACGTTCTAAAGGACATAGATAGCAAAGCTTAGTCAAAATAAAAACGTAATGCAGTAGAACCTCAGAGTTACGAACACCTTGGGAATAGAGGTAATATGTCATAACTCTGAAATGTTAATAACGTTGAACAAAATGTTATGGTTGTTCTTTCAAAAGTTTACATCTGAACATTGACTTAATAGAGCTTTGAAACTTGACTATTGTGACAAAGCTACAAGTTTGTACTTGTGGGTACTGCGCTTCCTGGCAGATTTAGGGGCCTCAGAAACTCATCTAGGCCCCAGAGTGACCTCCCTTTCTCAGTATAATTGGCAAGGGTCACCGCCTAGTGAGTTACCTTCATCACAGGCCAGTATGGAAGATGGAAAAAGGGGGGAGCCTGGGCCCGCCCTCTACTCCGGGCTCCAGTCCAGGGAGCCTAATAGTATCAGCTAAGATGGCTGACCTTTTATCCACAAAACACAATACAATTCCCTGGGCTACTTCCCCACAGCAGTCCCCGCTTCTTCAAACTCCACTTCACCCTTACCTCAGGCCCTCCTTCCTTCAGTATGATCTGTTGTCCACCACTCAATCTCACCAACAGCACAACTTCCTCTCACAGCTCCTGACACCTACAGCCACCTGACTAACTGAGAGGTTTTTATCTGGTTTCAGCCAGTCCTTGATTGGCTTCAGGTGTCCCAATCAGGCTAGCTGTTTCTGCTCCTTTCTAGAAAGTTCTTAATTGGCCCCAAGTGTCTTGATTGGCCTGGAATAGCCTTTGTTTGGCTATCCAGGGAACAGGGACCTGCACATCCTGAGACTAATATACCTGCCTTCCAGCACTCTCTTATATCCTTCTGGTCTGACTCCGTCACACTATGCAGAAGACAAATTCTGCTTTCCCTTAATTTTTAAGTAGTTTGTGTTTAACACAGCACTGTACTGTATTTTTTCCCTTTCTGCTGCTGCTGCCTGATTGTATCCTTCTGGTTCCAAATGGTTGATTGGTCAGTTCCTAACCCTGGTTCCTAACTCTGAGGTTCTACTGTAGGCCAAACATATCCCTTTTGGAAAACCATTGTGTTTGTGGCAACAAGAATGAATTTGGACCAATGAGAAAAAAGAGAATGACAAAACAGGGAGAAAATTAGTACAGTTAGTTTGTTTGGGTCCATTTTTTAGGGCTCTGCAACAGTTGGAAACATTTGTGTCAACACTCATGTATCTCATGCAGGGAGGCACAAGTTGTTCATAGAGTTTTTATGCTGCAGCCACTTTTATCAGCATCTTTGGGTAATTATCCATCAAAAGATGACTTTGTCACTTGTTTTTCTCAAGTTGTTATTTGAATAGTTAAAAACAATGCAATAAAATCCCAGCACCACCATGCCACACTTACATAGCCCCTTTGATCTAAATATTTTGAAGCACTTTACGTATATTAAATAATCCAACCTGGGTTCCCCCAGTAAAAATGATACTTTACATTCTTTACAGAGAGGTAAACTGAGACTCAGTGGTTAAGTGACTCACTCAAGGCCATAGAGCCAGGAAGAGAACCTATTAGTTCTGATTCCCAAGCTTTGCTCAAATCACTATTTCCCTGTCACTAAGCAGCCTATCTAAAGACTAAGAGCAGATGAAGAGCTGGCAAGAGCTTGAGATTGTGTTATCAGTCAGGCAAATGGGCTCTAAATGTCATGGAGACTAGTGATATACTGCCCACTCAGGACTGCAGATTGCCCATTAAGGATAGCTAATCGGATAATGATTTAAGATATGTGTTTATGGGCAGAGTGGAGCATTGATGTCAGTGATACCAGCAAAAGCTGTTCCCACTGAGCGGATTAATATCACGCACAATATTTTTTCTCAGCAAGAGCTCTGAGCACTGGCTGAGAAATACCAGCTGAAACCCCTCAGTCAGATCTGGGCAGCTGTATATATGCCACTGCTGAGTCATCTGCAAGAACACACTCTATATTGGCTGCTTTCTGTAGTGTGAGTAGTGCAGGGGCTGCATTGAAAGGATGTAACATCATTATCTTGATTTTCCACTTCCTTCACCACTTCTCGTGCTTCTCCTTCATGCGACACAGTGCTACCGAATGCCAAAGAGAATATTTTGTTCAGTGCCAGTTTGCCAATTTTAAGTAATTTGGTCATGGGATCAAATTTTCATTTCAAATTCTTTTAAACAGTGCGTGGCAGGCTCTGTTCAGGCACTATTCAGGCAGTCTTGAACCTTACAATTTAGATCAAGCCAGAACTTTGTGGTTCTAGTCCATGTCTAGATTAGATTTTAGACAAAAGCAGTGGGAGGATGGTATATAAGGTTTGTAATGATATGGTAGGTAATGAATGCAACATACAGTTGAGTTCATTTACATCTTAAACTCATATTTTCAGTTATTAAAATCTTAATCAGGACATTTTGAGGAAAGCAGCAGTGCATGCCCTATAATGACCAAGCAATGAAAGATGCTCTCTAATTATACCACATATGGTTTTCTTGCATATTGAGTTAGATGTGCATTACAAACATTACTTTATTATTACAGTAATGCCTAGAAGCCCCACTGAGATCAGGATCCCATTGTGCTAGGCACTGTGCAAACATGTAATGAGAGATGATCTCTGCCCCAGACAGTTTACTGTGTAAATATACAAGATGGACAAAGGGAAGAGAAAAGGGATGCATTAACAGGAGTGTTGTATGAGGTACACAGGAAATAATTGTCCCGCTCTACTTGGCAGTGGTGAAGCCTCAGATAGATTATCGTGTCCAGTTCTGGGACACTACACTTTAAGACAGATGAGGACAAATTGGAGAGAGTCCAAAGGAGAGCTACAAAAATGATAACCGTTTTAGCAATCCTGATGTATGAGGAAAAGTTAAATAAACTAGCATGTTTCGTAATGAGAAAAGGAGACTCAGAGGAGACCCGATAACAGTCTTTGAATATGTTGAATGATGTTATAAAGAGAAAAGTGATCGATTGGTCTCTATGTACACTGAAGGTAGGACAAGAAGTAATGAGTTTAATTTACAGTAAGGGAAATTTAGGGTAGACATTAAGAATAACTTTCTATGTATAAGGATAGTTTAGTTTAGTTTATTTTTATTTAGCTCTGGAATATGCTTCCAAGGGAGGTTATGGAATCCTTATTGTTAGAGGTTTTTAAGAACAGGATGGACAAATGCTTGTCAGGATGGTCGAAGTTTACTTGCTCCTGCTTCAGTGCATGGGGCTGAACTTGGTGATTTCTAAAGTCCTTTCCAGCTGTTTGTGGTTCTATGGAAATACAAAGAGATGTTTGTCAAAAGTTATGTTAGCTACACAAATATTTTAATATACTTTGTTTTAAATGATGAATCCTCAAAATGCCCCCGTGAAGAAGCTAAGCAAACACTATGATAGCCCTTCTCCAGGCTGGAAAATGGAGGCATGGAAGTGAAGTGATTTGCCCAAGTCAATAGGAAATCTAAGGATTTTGAACTCGAACTGGGTGAACTGTTTCAGACAAACAGTTTATTCAGTGAAAAATGCAGTTTTGGTTGATCCAAAACTATTCATGAATTTGGTACATGTATTTCTGACCATTCACAAAATGGTGATGCTTCCCTACCTCCCTCCTCTGATTCATAGTCCTTAGCCCTGGGGGTAGGGCACTCACCAGGGATGTGACAGAGACAGGTTTGAATCCCCATTCTAGTGCTGACACAACAAAACTTTCCTGATTCACCAAACGTTTTTTAAAAATTCAGTTTCAGTTCAACCCAAACCATTTTTTTTTCAAATTTTTTGGAACTGCCACTCAACTGAAAAATTAATTATTCACCCAGCTCGAATTGGAACACGGAGTTTCTGCCTCCCAACTCCTGTGATGATGTCACTAAGAACAAGCCTTTCTGTTTGTATATCATCTTTTAAAAATTTGGTCCTTTTATTATTTTGTTTAAGCTAATCTCTGAACGCTTGGGCTTTTGTTTAATTTATAGTATAGGGATATCGTCAGCATGTGGCTTATTTATGACAGCAGCTTTTTGGAAAGTACGGAGGACTGAAAAAATATGCAGTGGGGCTAATGATAACATTCAGCCCAGAGATGCACCTGCTGGTCTTGCACTCCTACTCGAGAACACTAAGCACTAATGTTTCACCTTGGTAGTTTGCCTCCAGAAATCCTGTCTCTGAGAACCAAACAGCTTAAGGCCTGCCACTTAGGCAAATTTTTCAGAAAATGATTTGTTTTTTTCCTTAAAACAAAGCCTACAGATGTTTGAGCAATGCTCTGTTTTAATGTGACGCTTCAAGTTTCTTGATGGATGGTGTGACAAAAGGAATAGTCATTACATCATATGTTCTAAATACATTAGTGAAAGGGCTGATTTGCCCCAAATGCATAATAAGGCTCAGATTCCCTCCCTGGGGTTTGGTGATTTCATTATCAATGATTAATGTTAGAAGAACCTCCAACATTTTACAGCTTGATTTTCAGAGCACCTGCAGCTTTCATTTCATTGACTTTGACTGGAGTTGAATGCTCAGCACATCTGCAAGTCAGAGCATTAGTGTATGCAGATGTTTGGTGATTAATAATATCTCTTCTATCATAGTGGAAAAATTAGCAAAATATTGCCCCTTAAAAATCTATGTTAAGGCTAACTTTTGCTCTTGCTTAATCCAGTGGGCAGTGGAATTACTCCACACAAGGTCAAAGAGTCATTATGAATATGCATTGATATAAATGAGGGGAGAATATGGGCCCATAAAATGAATAGTTCTTTTGAAGCATCTGTTTAAAAATTACAACCCAACTCTCTTCTGAATGCTGCCAGGGTACTCAAATAATCTCAAATCCCAAATCAAAATCTTAAACAGAACTGCCAAGTGCCCCTTGATTTAATGCAAAATAATAAATGAGCCCAGATGCACTCAGTTGAACCCAGGTGCACTCAGAAAGTTTGGGAATTTTAATGAACTGTTTGACGTACATCATCTGAGATTTGACACAGGAATCTGAAAGCAGGTGCAATGAGGCTTGTCTGACTGTGAACACTTTTCCTAGATGTACTGCAAACCGAATTTTGTTGAATTCATTTTCTGAATGCATTTGCCATGGATAAAACTTTCAAAAATGCCTATGTCCCTTTTTCAGAAGTGACCCAGGCACTTCAGACACACTAGGTCCCATTTGACTTTCAATGAGATTTAGGTTCCTAAATTATTAAGTCACTTCTGTAAAATGGGATTTAGGATCCTAGATTACTTAGAGATTTGTACTTTATATCGAGTGCTAAGAGAACATAATGACTAAAATAGACTTCAACATACTATTGAAGGACTAGGAATATAAGGAAAAATGAAAGAAAAAATGTCTATTGTGTGTATCCAGTTATATGTAAACAGAGTGGAAGAAAGATTCCAAGCTCCTTACTGCTCGCTTTATTTGCTAAGGACAATGGCCTACTTTCCCATTCTTTCTTGAATTATTTTTTCCACTAGATACTCTCTTGATCACACTGCACTCATGTAGTTTTCTGATTAGCACTCAGAACATAACTGCAGCAGATAAGTGCATAGAACCAGATCATCAGATGTAGTAAATCAGCATAGATTCATTAACCTCCGTGGCATTATGCTGATTTATTCCATCTGAGACTCTAGCCCACAAACACTTGCTGATAAAGAGCCTGTGAGACGCTTCCATGATTAATGGCAATATTAGCAGTTACACTAATTTTAGCTTCCATACTGACATCATCAGGTCTCCAATGGGAATTTACCTCTGTTAGGTCTGCAGGGATTAGTCATTATTAGCACTGGTCAGATTTTCTCCATACCATACCTTCTACTCAGAAGACTGGAATTAGTGGAACTCAGAAATGATGGACCACACTGTGGAATGAAAAGGATACACAATGTGAGAAAGAATTGCTGCACCAGAAACAAAGCCACTATATCCATTTCATGAGTATCCAATTCCATTTCAAGGGCCACCAGTCAATTTTCAGCAGATTTGAGCAGGCCTGCTAAATTGAGGAAGGAATGTATTTGTTACCACTGGTTGAAGCTACTATGTTGTTTTCAAACCAAAGTTAATATCTGGTCTCTATCAATAATAAAAGAGAAAGACACTTAATTTCTGAGTAAGTAGATTAACTTCTCCCTGTAGAAAGATTCATGATGGATTTAATGGGATGCCAAATGCCTTGGTTATTTTCTTGAGTTAGATAAACTTAAATTGAACTATGGACTCACAGATGACAGGTCATATCTCTGAAGGACACATGGCTTTTGGTCCTTTGGCTAGTCTGAGAATATTGAGGGTTGTTTTTTAATTGAGGTTTTTTGTTAATACCTTCCAATGTTTCTATTTTAAGATGACGCATGGAATTATCTTTATAAGGTACTTAAAAGGGTCTGTAAGTTGTCAAGCTTGAGTTAGAGACATATTTTAGCTTAATTTGTTAGGGTTTTGTTTTTTTCCCGATAATATTTAGAGTTCCACTTTAAAAGTAAAATAAATAGAGCTAAAAGGGGCAAAAATAGAAAGTTGCTCACTTATAACTTATAAAGTTGTACACCAAAAGAGGTGAGTTCTACCTTCAGAGGATTCTGTAAAAGTCTGGGAATAGGCAGGAAGAAGGCAAAGAGATTTGGAAAAATTACAGTTTGTACTTTTGTTTATTATCTTATTCCAAATTTTGCTTTTTGTCTGTATGGCTCTTCTCAAAGGAAGAAAGAAATATGAAGAAAACTACAAATTGTAAGAAAATGGTACACCCAGATGTATCATGGGAATCTGTGGTACTTCATGAGAGATGTGGTCCAGTTGGGGAATTGGGTCCAATGAGGGGAATGTGGTAATGAGGCATCTGAATTATACCTCCCAGGAAGCACCGTGGTGACATTTCCAAATCAATTATTTTCAGCATTCATCCAGAGCCTCCAAATGTTTGGGGTTTTTGCACTTTTCAACAAAATGTTGAAATTTCCCATGGAAAGCAGACACATTTCACCAATAAAATGAAATATTTTAGTTAAAAACCCAATTTTTCTGTCTAAATAATTTTGGTGGAAAATTTTCAACCAGCCCAAATGTAGATTCTTACAGTGCAACAACAACCCATAATAATAATAAACTGGATAATATCAAGCGAACAAATAATAACACTTTCCATGAGTGAAATCTCCCCTTTTGCAGAAGGTGAGGCACACAAAGGGAATTCAGTAGTGCACATGCCTTGGGTAGGTGTTTAGCATAAGAATGAATTTCCCCTGTAAGATACATTTAATGATAGACCAGTTCCAATCAACATCACATTTTCCTCCAAAAAAAACCTATTCAGTGTAATTGCACAATAACGGCTAAGTTGTATTGATAACTGGAGGCAGGAAGCTTCCTAAAATAAACTATGAATGGGAACATAGGAATTGATACACTTGATCAAACCCAAAGTGCATCTAATCCAGTATTCTGTCTCTGACAACAGCCTGCACCAGAAGCTTCAGAGGAAATCATAAGAAGCCTGCAATAGGCAGCTAAGGGATAATCTGTTCCCACATTAGGTCTCATCCTGCTCGCTAATAATTAGAGAGTAGCTTGAACCCTGAAGCATAAGGTTTAATATCTTATTGAAAATGTTTATAATTAATTATAATGCATCGATGTTCTTGGTGTTCATATAAATCTCCAATTGCTTTTTGACTATTGCTAAGCTCTTGGCCTCACCAGCTTCCTGTGGCAATGAGTTCCACAGTATAACCACATATTGTGTGAAAAAAGTATTTCCTTTTATCAGTTTTGACTTTGCCATCTTTTAATTTAGTTTAACCTTTTAGGAGTTGATAATACTCCTAAGAGGGTAAACTATTTTCAGATATTTGTAAGCTGAAGAGTGGAAGACTGTACAACTGTAGTCTCTGGGTACATCAGATCATAAGTATGTTATATTATTTGTACTGTGGTAGCACTTAGGCACTCCTGTTATGGACCAGGACTGCAAGGTGCCAGCTGCTGTACAAACACAGAACCAAAAAACAATCTGTGCCCTAAAGAGCTTAATCAATTTGATGACAAAACTCAAACAACTAAATCTTGGCACTTAAATGCTTTAGAAACCCTCTCCCCCGCAAAAAAATCTGAAAACTTGTAAAAACTGAAAAAAACATTATCAGTAATGTCAAGGACTCAAAGCTATATTAAGGGGTGGATTAACTAGCTGTGCCTCCAGACGGAGGGGTGGGGGAAACATTAAGGGATCAGAAACCAGAAAGACCTGGGAAAAGTTAGAATCTTATAGTAAACATAGAAACCATTTATTCTCTGTATCAAACATTAAAAGTGACCATCCCAGATATGCTAAACAATATTTTGAATATAGCAACAAAGGCAGAAGGGTCCTGGTCTTCTAAAAGGAAGCAAGTGATCTATAGAATGGTAAAAATAAAAAAATCATTTAAAATTCATGAAGACAATAAGTAAAGTACTGAACCGTTCTGCTATATTTTACCAGATACTTTGTGCAGAAGAACAGGAAGAGCCAGATCGGAGTAATGAACTTGTGAAATTCTTGACTAGCCTCAGAAACGTTCCAATGTTAAACGAAGCATAAATAGAATAGTTTAAGACCAGCAAGGTGCAAAGGGGTCAGTTTTAAATTCAAATGTGTCAGTTTCTACCTGAAAATATTTTTTAAGAGCGTCTAAGGTAGCTACATGATCAGCTATGTGATGTATTTGTGATATGGGTAGAGTCTGATGTGAGATTGGGTATATTCTAAGTATATCTAGTTTTTATTTACACACATACAAATACACACACATTGCCAGTCCTGGCACAGGTGTGGTCGAAAAGCATGCAGGGAAATCCCTTATTTAAGGATTCTCAGCCCAACACCATTGCCTGATTCTCAGGGAGCAACTCAGCTTCAAGAATTGACTCCAATCAGATACTGAGTCAGAGAACAAACTCTTGCTGATCACACAGCACCCACTATACAGAATACTGTACAACTAAAATCTAGCATCATCATGAACATTTCTTCCAAGACTAACAACTTGCTCACACACTAAGAACTTGGAAGACTGTGTAACAAATCCAGCTGGCAACCTCTCCATAAAGAGTCACTCCTGGGGGAAGTCCCAAGACATCTCATCTCTTCTCTATGCACCCACACCAGTACCTTGAGCAGTATAACAAGAAACTAAAATCTTTGCAGGATCCTGCATTTGGTGCTTCATTGACATGGTAGGGTCACAGAGAGAAAACTAAAAGAGACCAGTCACTGTTAGCTCTGAGACATGTTGGCTCACCTCAGAGTATACAGTCTCATAAGCAACATCCTGGCAATCACAGCTACAGGAAAAACAAATTGAAGTAGCTCCACCCTTGGGACGATTTCTTCTTCTATTCACTAATATTAGATTTGCTTGAAATTTTTTCATCTACATTTTTTCCCCACTAAAAATGGGCGGTTTGATCACTTTTTCTGAAATATGTTATTTTTAATTTTTTTTCAGAAAAAAATATTTGAAAAGAAAATTTTGTTTCCAAATTGCAGAATTCCTATTTCCTTTCCATTAAGACTATGTCTACACTGGTGCGTGTGGCCTGTGTTCATGCTGGCTCATGCCAGCCAGACCTGCCTTGAGAGTCCCCTTTCACTTGCTTTGCTGAACCCAGACTACTGTGCGCACTCGTCTTCCCACTTGCTGTTCTAAGTTGGTGAGGTTAGTGCTACCTCTTCAGAAGTCATATCCTAGTATTCTGTATATTACATGGAGACACTTTAGGAGTGGCTTTGTGGTGAGTTGTTAATACTGTTCCCTGCCTTCACATACTGGCTGTTGACACCTCTGGATCATGTTGCCCCTCACTTTTAACCCTGCAAAGGTGGGTTGAAGTCATGGATCAATTATATGATGTGGTCCTGCTCCATATTTCAGGACAAATGTTTATGCCGTGGACTAGGTGCTTGGCGAACACTGGATGGCATTTCAGCAGCATTTTCTGAAACATCAAAATCAGTAAGCCTGGAGGAAGAAAGAAAATTCATTTATCACACAGTAGGAGAGAGATGTTGAACGCTGCTACTGTAATGGAATCTGTTTTGGTTTACTGTAGCTTCTGGCGCAGAACTAGCACAGGTGTAGTGGGATCACATCTTCCTGGAGAGCTGGGTTGACCAGAAGTGGCTGCAGAACTTCTGTATGAGGAAACAGACCTTCGTGGAGTCATGCAAAGTGCTTGCACCAAGCAAGCCTCCAGCATTGGAACACTCAATTTAGGGAAGCCAGGCCAGTTCAGAAGTGGGTTGCTATTGCCTTGTGAACGCCGGCTACACCAGATAGCTGGCAAGTCTGTTACAAATCACCTGGAGTTATGGTTGTGGAGGCTTGAGAGGCAGTTAATATTGTGGTTTGGCATTAAAAGCATATCTGAACTAATAACTGGTTATCAGAGGATGAGGTTCCTGAACTGCACAGGGGTCATCAATGGCTCTCATGTGTCCATAGTTTGTCTGCTGCAAGGGCTCAGTGTAAGAATCTGCAGAGATGGAACATGGGACTATGTGGGTTCTGTACTGCTAATGCTCCCACATCACCAGTGAAGGCTTAGGCTAGACTCCCACTGGAGACCATGTTAGGCTGGACTTAGCAGGAAGTACCACCCATCAGGACTTGAATGGCAACCTCTTGCAGCCCGTTTATTGGCTGGTACCTATACTTAAACCAGAAAGCCATGATGGGAAGCTGATTGAGCAACAGTGCAGACTGCCTGATTGTCTCTGCTCCAGACCTTGCTCGCAGTAGATCCTAGACTTTGGCTTTTGACCCCAGTTTGTCCTTGGTTTTGCTCTTTGATTGTTGTTGGTAACCTGGCACCTAGCCCTGATCTCCTAGTCACCTGACCCTGCCTGTCTCCTGATGCCTGACTCTGTTTGCCCTTCGGTCTGTCTTGGACTCTAACCTCCTGGTATCTGACATGGCCTGACTCCCGACTCCTGGTCTTTCCACCTGTGTCCCAGTCATGACCGTGAGCATGTAAACCACAAAGGCTTCATTATCATCATTCTGCAAGAGTTGGTGGATCACAGAGAGATTCACGAATACTTGTCAGGAGCATGAGAAAACCAGAGTGTAGAGGGGATAAGGCTGTTTCTGAAAGGTGAAGCAGGGACTTTACTCCCCAGAAACGATATTGTGATGAAAGGTGCATCTCTGTCAACTTTTCTTTTTAATTATGCCCCGCTTACTCATGAAACCATATCTCTACATTGGTCATCCTGGAAAAAGAAAATTCATTTTCAAACGCAGTATCTGCAGGATGGCGTTGAAGGGTACTTTTGGCAGGTTCAAGTCTCATAGGCACTGGCATGCAGCCAGGGTTTGTAGGCAATGTGGAGAGCTCTGTTTATAAGTGCAATGCAAAGCACATATAAACATTTGTGAAGGTAAAAGTGAGTATTGCCATGACAAGTAGACTCAGGATACTTTCATTTGCAAACTCTGTACAGTGGCTGGCAGACATCAGCTATGCTGAAAAGTAGGATGTGTTCCAGCACAGAAAACATACCCACAACTTTCCCCATCCCTGATGTGTATCATTAAGGGCTACTCTACACTAGAACCACTTCAGCAGTGCAGCTGTACCGATGTAGCTGCATCGCTCTCACGCTGTTTTACATTACACTAGGTCGGAGTAACTTACATCACTTGGGGGCTGGCTTTTTCATACCTCTGAGTGACTTAAGTTATACCAAAGCAAGTACTAGTGTGTACAAGCACTAAGATATTTCTGAACTTTGGGGGAGATTTCCACAGCCATCCCACCAAAACTTCCTACACCATTCAATGACATAGGGTAGAAGACTTGAGTCTCATTCTACAACCGAGGACATCGGTTCACTGTACACAGGACAGAAAATGCACACATGGTGAAATACATTTTATTGAAATGGTAAGATAGATGGTCAGATGTGTTTGTTTAAAAGAAAGGTGTAATACAAACAAGTAGAAGAACCTCTGCGTGCCACTCAATTTTAACAGGCAGAGGATATCACAGTACCACACAAACACACAGATGTCCCAGTGGCAGCAAAATATTTCTCAAGGCAGCATATTAAAAAAACAACAAAACAATTTCACAAGCGGTTTTCTGTACACTGTGTCAGAAGTCAAGAATTTGAGAACTTTTATGTTGCTTCATTTCCAAAGGAGAAAAATATAAACTGAGAATTGCACTGAAATTTTAATCTCTTTGAATAATTAACCTCCTACTCAGTTGGGAGAATGGTGAGGCAGGGTGGCTCTGGGAGTCACACAGGGGGTTCTCTGAAAAAAGACTGCAGAGGCTGGTAATTGTGGACTTCCTAGCACATCCGCATGCCCAGCTTTGTCCTCCTGTCTGGATAGTGAGGCTCAGTACTGGGGATCCAGGAGAGCACATGGTCCAAATCTAGATAGAGCGGGCATGTGGCATGAACCCTCCTGAACCGAGTAGTAGCACCATGGGCTTTCCTTAGGTGCGTCATCCGTTCCCTGCACTGAACAGCAGTCCGGTGAGTGCCTGACTCCTCCAGTTTCCCTCAGGGTCATGGTACGTGTGGATGTTCCTGCTGCTGCATCCAAAATCATGCAGGATGCTGTACTCTACCCAGATGTTCATTGAAACTCAGGTATGCTCTGGGGGCCAACTAGCTGCCCTCCGAGCTGTAGCCTTTTTCATGTGTTGTAGTGAACTTGCCAGGCAGCAGCAGAACTCTAGTGAGGTATGGTCAGTGCAGCACACAACTATCATGGCATACGGGAGAATGGGATCTTTATAGATTGTCTGAGGGTCAGGAAGAAATTGGTACAGTATATCATGGCAATGGGAATGGAGAACTACTGAAACTGGAGACTAGGTACCCATTCCTCTCCCTCATCCACACAGCAAAGTGGGCCGGGTATGGGGCCAGCCACAGCTAACATGTGCATTTACCCACACTTCAGTGAGCCAGCTAGTATGGCATCTACTCACATTGAGATGTGCTTCAGGGGATTGAGTGTGAACAATAGAGGGGTAACTGCACCCCTAGACATGTGCAGAGTGCCTAGTGGGACATACTTTACTTTCCTCTCTTCTCTTCCCCACCAGAAAAGGGGAGACAAAAGAAAAATTGAGACAAAAATTCCTTTACTTTTTCCTTCTCCTTCCTCCCCCCTGCCCTGGAAAAGGAAGAGTGAATGTAAAAATGTAGGAATTGCAAGGGATGGGGAATTCAAAACAAAAAACTCTTCAAAGGGGTAAGAGGTTTTTTATTTCATCTTACAATTTTTTTCATTGAAAAATTGAGGGGAAAGTTGGAAAAAATGAACAAAATGAACAAGTAGCTTTCTAACTTCAAAAACTTCTCTGGGGCAGAGGGGGGACACACCAGTCAGCTCTGCTCAATGTGTATATCTTTTCTCCTTATGCTTCCTCTCAGGGGGCACATTTAGAACTGGTTAAAGGGCTTAGAACATGTTCCAGTTTGGTCCAATGTCTACAAATCTCTTCTAGGTCCTTCATTTTCCTTTCTTAACCACCCTCTTTAAAAAATAAAAATAAATTAAAAAACCCCACCCTCTTTGAAAAGAACTGCAGGTAAATGAAAGAACGAGAAACGGCATCTGACATTCAACAGGTTTATAGGTATTAGGCCTATATTTTCAAAAGCAACTAGTGATTTGTGCAGGGTTCCTCAGTTTCTTGGGAGCTCAACTTGACCACTGTAAGGGTCCGGATCCCAAAAGGCAGGTGCTCAGCACTCTCTGAAAGTCCAAGTCCCTTAAGATGTTCCTTCCTGGACACTCAGAAACTAAGTCAATAAAAATCACTACTTATGTCTAAAAACAAATAGACCTGAATATTTAGTGAAGATCAACAAAAGAATAGAACTGTATATCGCAAATATGAAGTGAAACGGCTGTATTAACAATTTGCTGCATTTTTCACGCAGGCATCTCAAAAAGTATTTCCTAACCATTAATTAAGCCTCCCAACACTCTTGCCAGATGACTGAGGCACAGGGAAACCAAGTGTCTTGGCCAAGGTCACACAACAAGTCTGTGGTGAGACCCAGGTGTCTCTGCATTCCAACAGCTGGTGTAAGAAGCAACAATGCTGCTGATGAATTGGATTTGGCATGACATCCCCTGTTCTATCCTCTATAAATCGCACCAGTCTAATCTTTGGTAAATGTAAAGTTTTTCTTAGGTCTGATCCAGTATCTGATTTCAAATGCAGGCTCTGATCAGCAGACCATGTATATGATTCCTAATGAAGGGTCATTTCCTTTGAGGATTATTTCTTGACCTATTGGAAAAATGTGTAGAAGAATGTTTAAAGATGTTGCATGCTTGAGTGCACAGAACAACAAACTGCCAAGGAAGAAGAGGCGGGGGAGTCTCTTAATGGGGTACCCTCATACAAACTGTGTTCATTCTGTAATTTCTTCATTTGAAATCTGACATCTTTGGGTCACAATGTTGTTCTGTTGTCATTGTTTAAGTCATGTAGAAAGAGCTTTCAGATCAAGCATGAGAAATCTTTTCTTCCCCACATCTGAAGAAGCAGGCTTGTTCTTTGATCTGGCTGTAGTATGTTTTTGTAGACCTTTCATTAGAGAACCTCCCAGCGTTCCTTCCAAAGAGTCTTCTATTACTTACTGCAGATACATTTAATCAAAGCTGTGTCCCTCAGCAATGGTAAGTCTTAGCAGAGTGTTATCATTGGATATTTTCATTAGGTTCAAAATGTTTTATGAATTGATATGAAAACACTGATATCTTCCTTCAATAAGTTGACAGAGATGATAGTGAGTTCAGTATATAGATTTTGGATCAGATATAAGCTGAGAGAGAATTGTTCCCTTATCAACAATGGGCTATTTGCCTAAGGAAAATGATTCTAACAATGTTTTGATACATGCTACTATTGTGTAATTCCTTGTGTGAATGGCTTGTTTTAGTAATCTACACTATAGTAACACCTAGCAATGCTTGTTTGTGCCAGAAGAGTCAGCAGAAAATGGACAAGG
This sequence comes from Dermatemys mawii, assembly GCA_007922305.1. Taxonomy (NCBI): domain Eukaryota; kingdom Metazoa; phylum Chordata; order Testudines; family Dermatemydidae; genus Dermatemys; species Dermatemys mawii. The sequence goes on along the minus strand of ML677344.1, from coordinate 15,354,646 downwards.
AATGGGAAAAGAGGAAAAGGCATTTGGGGAGTTGGAGGTGCCATTCAAAAATTTGTCAGTGCTACAGTGTGAATTAAAAACAGGAAACTTGCCAAGGAAAAGATTTTCTTTAGAGACTTAATTAGTTGACATGGCTTGGTTCTTTTCTCTCCATGTGAAATAGCTGCCAATGGATCTCTTGAATGAATAGAGCACTTAACTATTTAGTTTTGTTCACACCATATGTCACTGTCAGTAAATCCCAAATCCTTCACAGCCTAATTCTCTGTTTACAGTTGTTCTTTCCATACACCTTCAGCTACAGCATTATCTGACCAGGAAACATAGTCGAGAAATGGATTTTTCTTTCATCTTGTCCTGAGAGATTCAGGTTTGAAATGGCTTCTCTGTTTTTGAACTTCAGAAAGGAAGCGGCTGAAACTCAAGGCAAGAGTTGTACATTAAGTTATGGAGTTAGATTTTCAAGCTACTTTCCATTATGCAGAGTGTATGCTATATGGCATGTTTTGTCATTGTGAAGTCATTTGTTGAGGCTAATAGTAATATTAGATGAGAACACCGACCAGGATTTGCCACTGTGTTATTCCAGTGAGATCAACAGAGTCACGCTGTGTAAAAATGGAATAAAACAGTAGTGAATCAGGCTCTTTTCTATGGGTTTTAGGTCAGTTCATAATGGAGTGGTATGTATTTATTTTTATTTACTTAGAGCTCTGGAGGGGCAACTTATTTTAAATCTATGCATCTTAATATACATTAATATACAGTATTTAAATTTAATCTCGGCTGTATTAAAATCTGTTCCACAGGAACTCAGCCAGCTGGTCACTTACCCCCTTTCATTATCTCAGATGTACACCCTCAGCCTTCTCCAGAGACCCTACCATGCAGGTGTCTTTCACATCATGCCCAGAAAGTCACCAAATGAGGGCTATTTCAGACCAAGCAGGGATGCAAGTTGCAGTCTTGAAGTCCTCACAGAGAAAGTCCTGCCAGCTGCCCCTCTGTTTTATAACAGGGGGGATCCAGCTGAAGTCCCCATGCTGACTGCAAGTGTGGTAGGATGGCACAGGGAGAGCAGTGGCCCTTGGGTAGGCCAGTCCCAGACTATTCCAAGCTTATCATACCCAACCCCTGGAATGGCACCCAAGGGCCAACAGGCAGTATGCCCTTGAACCTCTGGCTCCCTCATCCCCCGTGAGTGCCTGGCCCACCAGGCTGTTGGGTATTCTGGGATAGGTCGTTTTCTCTGGCCAGAAATTCCATCTTGGACCCGAGACCCCTCCTGGCAATGCATTTGTCTAAAGCAGGGGTAGGCAACCTACAACACGGGTGCTGAAGACAGCATGTGAGCTGATTCTCAGTGGCACTCACCTTGCTTGGGTCCTGGCCACCGGTCCAGGGGCTTCTGTGTTTTAATTTAATTTTTAAATGAAGCTTCTTAAACATTTTAAAAACCTTATTTACTTTACATTCAACAATAGTTTAGTTCTATATTATAGACTTGTAGAAAGAGACCTTCTTAAAATGTTAAAATGTATTTCCGGCACATGAAACCTTAAATTAGAGTGAAAAATTGAAGACTTGGCACACCACTTCTGAAAGGTTGCTGAACCCTGGTCTAAAGCAACCCTTCCTTGTGAAAAGATTAATTTAGGACAAATTGGCCTATTCCAAGGAAAAACTGTTTTGCAGAAAAATTTGCTATGAAAAGTGATGCCAGTCCATTCTCAGTAGATCTGTGCCCTCTATTTGCTCGCTCTTTTACTTTTTGAACTTCCAGAGCCAACACACGTTCTGGACAGTGAGCTGGAGTCTCCTCTCTGCTTGTACATCAAGAGAATTATGTACGGTAGAACCTCAGAGTGAGAAACACAGAGTTATGAACTGGCTAGTTAACCACACACCTCATTTGGAACCAGAAGTCTGCAATCAGGCAGCAGAGACCCCCCAGAAAAGTAAATATTATACAGTACTGTGTTAAACATAAACCACTAAACAAATAAAGGGAAAGTTAAAAAAAAGTGACAAGGTAAGGAAACGGATTCTGTGCTTGTTTCATTTAAATTAAGATGGTTAAAAGTAGTATTTTTCTTCTGCAAAGTAAAGGATCTATATTAAGTCAATGTAAACTTTTGAAAGAACAATCATAACATTCAACATAACCAACATTTCAGAGTTATGAACAAGCTCCATTCCCGAGGTGTTCGTAGCTCTGAGGTTCTACTGTACTTAGCTTCGGTTACATCAGTAAAGGCACTGTGGTTCCACAGGTATCACTAAGGGGCTAATTTGGTCTGTAAAATATTTAATACTCTGTCATGGACCTGCAGTGTGACTCTGGTCAAGTCACTTAGCCTTTCTGAGGGATCTCAGCCCACAGTGACTTCTTCTTAATTATGCAGCCAAAATTTCCTTAACTACAGTAAATGTGGTACACCATATATTATCTGCCCAGCAAAAAGCTGCCTGCTTGTTCCCTCTAACAGTGCATTAGTTCATTACCCAGGAATTATCCTGTACTTTTTGCAGTTTAGAGTAGACCCTTGCACTTTCATTTTATTGTGAGGTTTTCCTTATAATCATGCAGTCGCTTCACTGAATGTGGGAATGATTTCCTCCAGTCTTCATTTATATAACACTTAAAGACCTGACAATTTATTGTTAATACACAGAAGGTATTTTAAGTGTGTGAACAGTGCTCAATGTTATTAAAATCAATTTCAGGAACATATAAATTACTAATTATGTGTATAAATTACTGTGGCCCACATATTCTCTTCCCACAAAACAGTAGGTGAGAGGGAAACTACTAATGTACAGCAGTCAGAATCTTCTATCCCACAACTCCCAGTTCCATGAGACTCAGGGACAGGGCTTAGTAAGACAATGAAGGGTTATCCAAACCTGTGGAATGAAACCAGTAACATGGAGGTATTCTCTCTTTGCACTTCACTGCATTAATACATTCCCATCTGTACAGCAAAGTTAACTGTGCTGTATTGATCACCACTCTCTAGCTGTGCTTTGTGATGCTTTAGAGGAGAGTCAGCGGATACGTCCACACAACTACTGCAGGTGTAATTCCTGGCTTGGGTACATATATATGCACTACTTCCACTTGAACTAACACGCTAAAAATAGCAGTGAGACCACGGCAACCTAGGCGATGATTTGAGCTAGCTGCCCACGGCTGTGCTCCAGGGACTGGGTTTGAGCTGCTGCCCATACCACCACAGCCACACTGACATTTTTAGCACAGTAACATGAGCAGAGCTAGCATGTATATGTCTACCTGAGCTGTGAATCGTTCCTCCTAGCTGCTGGGTAGACATATGAAGAGAGCATTCAACAGAAGTCAGCTTGGGCTTTTCCACAGACTTTTATCTACCAGTCAACCCAGTCAACAACAGTTTTGAGGCAGAACACTGACTCTTTTTTTGCATGGCATATCTTTTGTGGAGTGGGGGAAGAGAGAAAGACAGTGGTATAGTATAGGCCTAGAGGAAATAATTCCCTGCAGATACTTTCCCCTTCCATGTGTCCCTGCCACTGTTTTTCCTGTGGATTTTCTTTTTTTGGCTGAACTTGTGGGACCCAATCCTGAGGTGCTAACTCAAGGAAAGACTTCCACTGGAATGTCTTTCTAACCAAATCATCTGAGAGCAAAAGTGCAAAGTGATGCCAATGGATCAATCAATACTTAACTTTGCTTGTTTACAGCATACGCTGCAGAGAAGTAACGACGCATGTTCTTGATCCTGGCAGAGTGTGTGGATACAAGCCAGAAATATCAAAATGTTGTGGCTTCCTGACTCCTAGTCTGTGCCTTCTGGTCCACCCTTCATCCCAGCCCCTGGCCAGAGGGGTAACAAGGAAAGGACGCAACAGTCCAGAGTAAAGGGTTCCTTATCCAGAGCCTGATACATCATATTTGATTTCTAAATGTCATGTATTCTCCATTTTTGTGCTTTGTATTATCCTTTATGTATCTCTTTTTGGTCTGGTCTTTTTCCATCGGTAAAAATATGTTAATTGAGGGTGTGATAGTTATTTATTAGTGACAGTCCGGATATTTATTTTATATTTATGTGATATTTATTTATTAGTGACAGTCCCGATATTTGGGGCTTTTTCTTATATAGGCTCCTATTACCCTCCACCCTCTGTCCCAATTTTTCACACTTGCTGTCTGGTCACCCTATATGAACTGGAGCCAAGGGTCAGGCCAGAATCAATAGTCAGGGGCTGTAGCCAAGGGTCAAGGCAGAGTCAATAGCCAGCAACCAGAGGGTGGGGTAAGGAGCAGGAACCAGGAGCAATATACCAGGAACAAAGTGAGGAAACAGAAATCAGGAACAAGGTGAGGAACAAAACTGGCAGACTGAGGACGTTGCAGTGATGCAATATAGGGCTCTTCATCAAAGCCACAGAGGACAGCAGCAGACCTGAGTGAACTCTGGGGAGGCTCCTCCCACCCAGTCACTAAATAAAATTGAAAGTACTATAGCTGAGTAGGTAGTGGAGCCTCAGGACAGAAGCAGACAGTGCTCCCCAAGGGCCTGGAGACAGACCTGCTAGAGTGACCCTCACAAGTTTGGGACAATGCTCCCACTCATACCAAACCTTGAGTGGGGTTTACTGGATGGGAGAGAGAGAAGTCATATAGTAAAGGGCCATTTACTTATTGGCCCTTCACACTAGAGAGTTGGAAACAGCATTGATTGTCTACTGCCGAGGGGGAGTTAGTCTTTCAGACAGAAATATTGCTGCTGTGTTTTTCCAAGCTGATGCTCTATTCTTTCTCCTAATAGGATTTGCCTTGTTTTATATGCAGACTTGGTGCTTACGAGTGGGAAAGAACTCTGTATTCTCTGAGATCTAGCTGCCTATTCATTCAGTTAAACAGATCATGGAAAATATCTGTAATAGTGCATTCCCTTGACTCCCAACAGATTAATCACTTGGGCAGCTGATTTCCTTCTCACCACTGCTTTGTTTATTAAATCCCTGATTTGTCAACGTACTTACATATGTGTCTAATTGGAAGCACCGTTGATTAACAGTGTGTAACTTCAATGGAACACCTGAAATGCTTCAAGTTTAACTACTTGGCTAACCTGAAGCCTACAGGCTACTTTATTTTAGCCCAAGATATTTCAGTAAAGGTCCTATAAGAAAGATGTATTTACATTTCTCAGAAAGCATGGTGGTAATGAGCCTTCTGCAAGGAAACATTCTGTAGATTGTATCACCTGAAGTAACTGTTATGTTGCAGGCAGATATGAACGGGCAGCTATAATTTCTTTTCAAACAATATATAGTAAAACTTGATGTACAAATTGCAAAGAAAATAGATTTTTTTTATTCTCAATCAACCATCTATAGTCTGTCTTCTTCTCTTTTGAATGGCATGGTAGACAGTGGCTATACTACCAAAAAACAAACCATTATGTATAAGACAATTACACAATTCTTAAATCTAGTTTTTTAATCAATTTATTGCAAGAAAATCAACTATCCATTTGAAAACCTCAGGCCGTTAGCATGCAAGTGTGGTTATATTCTCACATATTTTCCCTAGAAAGTCACCTAATTTATCTATGTTTAATAAAGTATTAGCTAGTAATCACAGCAAAAAGTGTGTATGAGAGAGTGAATAAGAAAGAGTTTATGGGTTTTTTTTAAGTAAGTTTGAATGTTATTAACCATGACAAGAACACTGAGGCACAGTTTTGGTGACAAGGCATTCTTTGGAAGGAAGGTGTCCCTTGCAGAAATTACCACTCTTTCCATTAGTGTGAATGAACTTGTGAGAGCCATCTGGAAAAAGAGGTCAAGATTTGAACAGGGAGTAGCACCCAAGTGGTAATCTCTGCAGCTCAGGGCTGAGGGTCACTGATAGAGTAGGTTGAAGAAATACTTCAAGACTCTTTTTACTTATTTGTCTAGGTGTTTAGATGGCCGCTGTGACACTGCACCCCATACAAAGGCTTGGGTGCTTGTCTAAGCCACGGGAGACCCGTATTTATTTCCCAGCCCCACTATAGATTCCATGCATGATCTTGAACATATCACAGTGGGGATACTAGCACTGCCTTACTTCAGAGGCTTCTTGTCAGGATACTCAAATTAAAACTCTGAAGGGCTCAGATCCTACAGTAAGGGGGGTAATATTAATACCTTAGAAAGAAGTAATGTACCCATTTTACGGATACAGGAATCCAAGGCATAGAGAACTTAGCAGACTTGCTCAAAATCACACAGGAACTCTGTGGAAGAACCAGGAATTGAACCCAAGTCTTAGTCCAGTGCTTCAGTTGCAATAGTATCACTACTCCCCATCCTGTACATAAGGATTTTCATACTCTGGAACCATCAGCCTTGTACCTTTTTCCAGCACTAAAATCATTCCATTGGTGGGGGTGAAGGAAGGGCAAATGGCAACAATAAAGAATACCCAAGTCCTCACTTGTTTTAATGTTCCCTGGGCCCCCTTTCTAGACTGGGCTCAATGAATATGTATTGTTCCAGTGGAGTCCTATTTGAGCTTCAGGAAAAAATACATAAAACTTTACTGCTGCTTTGGGAGGTAGATGGTGTTCATGGCATTGACCATGAATCTAACCTGTCATTAGCTCAGTTACAAGGCCTGAGTAATTGCCCAGTAAAATCATGTAAGGAGACTTAGAGTGAATTAAGTACCTCACTAAAAAGTTTTAATCTGAATATGAACAGGCCTCTCCAGACACCACTTAGCATAATGCTGGGTCGCTTTTGTTTTTGTCCAGATCACTAAAATGTACCGCTCTCTTTTGTGGCATTACTTAATGGAATTCTTAGTGTTCAAAAGCTTTTGATCTATTAATAAAATATAATAATCTGTTCCCCCTGTCTCCCTCCCCAACCATCTCCACAAAAGTCTTCAGTCATGCCCATCTAATGCTGAGACCTAAAGCCAGCTTTCACTGATTCTGGAGTGACAACTTAGTCTTATTCATGTATTGCTCCCCTACTGCAAATCTTCACACTTCAGACAAGTAAACTGTTTGACAAGTTGTATATACAGGCGTAGTGATGCACAGTAGTCTTCCTCCAAGCCTGAGACCGAGGGACCACTACATTCCCCCGAACCAGACCCACTCCCCAGGCTGGAAGTGCAGGGGCAGGACAGGAAGTATAAAAAAGGGTCCTACGGCTCAGTTGCGGCTAAGCCAGGGAAAGAGGCAGACATCTTGAGCCCTCTGAAGGACTCCAGACCAGGCACCAAGCAGTGCCATGCCCTGCAGAGAGAAGAGACCAAGAGCGGTGAAGAGTTAAGGGGACTGCCATTGGCTGTCTACCTCAAAGCAACTGAGGATTTGCTGACTATGGAGCCATGCTGACAGAGGGTGGTAGTAACTAGCTCAGGGGAACCAGACTTTGGTCAGGTTATGCTACCGGGAAATGAGGCAGCAGCGTTTGGCTTGACCACTGATCCAGTGATGGGTCTACCTGCCACTAACAGGGCCCTGGGCTGGGATCTGGTCAAATAGGGAGGGCCCGGGTCCTGCTGCCCTTTCCCCTTTGCCACCAACTCCACAGATGGCGATTGCCCACATACTTGCTGTAGGCCCTCAGGCCCAGACTGTGATTGCTATCCTTACACAAGGTAATCAATAAATACCAAAGGCTGGGGCCTGGTTGACTGTGTGTTGGTGTGCTAGGATGGAGAGGGAGCAAGGAGTCTTCTCCTCGCATCATTTGTGCCCCAGTACCAAAGTAGGACATGATTGTGGTGGGGCCATGCATGAAGCTACTGCTGCCAATGGCATTAGTCTCCCCAGAGCAATGATGGGAAGCTGGAATATAAACTTACTCCTCTTTGTACTGGTCAGTAGATCTGGGGAAATGTGTGTATTAGCACATGCTTTATCCTTCAGAAGGGTGGCACACACTTCCCAAGAGCTTCTGCAAGAATTCATGGTAAATCAGCCAGAATTCCTCAGAGACCTTCCATTACCCCTGTCTGCCTCGTTCCCCACCCCGCAGAATAAGGCCAGTGTCTGTCAGTCACAATCTGACCTAAGATTCTTTTTAAATCAATAATTCCAATTTAAACATGGATTTTTCTGATGTTGATTGGGAGTGTTTGAGGCTCTGTGCACCATAGGCCGATACCTCCAGTATTTTTCCCCGAATAAGCACGCTCTGGAATCCTAGTGTCTTGAGTATGTTTGGTTAGTTTGTCTAAAGTTTAAAGTATTTTGGGAATTGCTCCAAGTATGAGCACTGGCATGATTTTCGAAGATGTTGAACACCTGCAGATATTATTGACCTGAACTAGGGTTACTCAACAACTCTGAAGATAAGAAACTTCTGTTACTTTGCTTGAATTTGAACCTTGAATTTGATCATTTTCTCCCCTTGTTATGCAAAGACAAACAAATTTAAATTGTAATAAAAGAGAGCACAGAGGTAAAACAAACAAAAAAATAGCATTAGGCTAAAGGTTTAAAGTTCTTGGTTGGGCCCTGGGCTTTGGCAAGACATTTATCCTAATCATTTTTTAAAATAGAATGGGATTATATGATGGGGTTGCCTGTGATAGCAGAGGGGTGAACTTGATCACCAAGTACCAAGAGGAAGACAAACAGGAATGTATGTTTCAGGCCAAGTGCCTGTCAAGGAGAGAAGAAGAGAACAATCTGGTGTTCCTAGCTTTCAATGATTCCTTAAGACTTCTGTTGTAGTCAGGTGCCAGGATTTAAACTTATATTTCCCCTAAATAGTAACAAGTCCCCACACTTCTTCAACTTAACTGAAATTTCTCCTCTGGTTTTGGTGATCAGGACTATTTCTTGTGTATACTTAAACTTCAGAAATGAGGTAGATTATGCCTCTATCATTCATTATTATTGCACTTAAGTTGCTTGTAGGACCCCCAATAATGGATCAAGACCCCATTGTGCTAGATGTAAAAACACAGATCAAAAAGACTGGTTCAGCCCCAAAGAGCTTACAGTACTTACTTGCACAAGCTTGTTTGCTTTATGGATTTCTCCTTTATCTGTCTGGCAACTGGAAGAATACAGCATCTAGTACTTACTTACATATAGCCTTGGTGGGGCCAAATTCACTGCTAGCTTAATCTGACTCAGCTCTGTTTACTTCAGATTCACTAAGGCCAGCAGTGATTTTGGCCCAAGTCCTCTTTATATAATAGATGGAAATTGATTTCCCTCCTCTTTATATTCTGCATATGTAAAGTGTGCCCTTTAATAGGTCAAACAGGAGCGAGCTATTGTACCAACATCAGATAATATGAAAATATTTTCAGGAATCAGAGGTAGCAATGGTATCATGAACAAACTGTGCTTGGGCAGGCAAAGATTCATTAAATGTGACATGAATAATAACACACTTAGCAGTTACAGTGTTTTTCACCCTCAGAACTCAAGTTGAGTTTCAGTGAGGATAAGTGTTATCAGTCTCATTTTTACAGAGAGAAACCAAGGCATAGGGAAATAAAATAATGTGTTTATGGTCTCACTCAGAGTTAACAGCAGATCTGGGCACAGAACCAAGCCCCCTGTGTTCCAAACCCAGTGGTCTATCTACCAGGCTTTGTTGCCTTGTGCTACTGTGAATCCCTGTTACACACTGTGGGAACTTCCTTCTTTGATATACAGTAAAGGTATTAAAACTTAAGCAAAGCAAAGTTGAAGTCCTCCACACCCACACAAAATAGGGTGACCAGATAGCAAAAGTGAAAATCGGGACAGGGGTAGGAGATAATAGGGGCCTATATAAGAAAAAGTCCTAAATATCCGGACTGGCCCTATAAAATTGGGATATCTGGGTCACCTTAACACAAAATGCCCTTTGCCTATAGTTAAAATCAGCTCACAAGTAACTGAGCAACGCTGATGATACTAGAGGCTGTTCAAGTGAGTATGTTTTTGTTGATAAATAGTCTGAGGCCAAGTACAAATATTCATCTGGCTGCCAAGAGAAATCATATTATATGCCCATATAAATCAAATGTTAATAAACAGGGACATCTTTACTGAAGGGAAAGTTGAATCTCACTTTTTTTCATACACATGTTTTTTTTTTCTTCAAATATTTTAGTATTTAAGAGACATTACAGAGTGTGATAGAGGAAGGTCAGGGAGCTGCAGTAGAGTGCTTGAGGGGAGATATTTAAGCTCAGAGCTAATTGAGGCGTGACTCCCTGTGGACTAGGGAAGCTGGCGGCAGGTTGATTGGAACACCTGCAATCAATTAAGACCCTGTTAAGAACCTAATAAAACCCCCTGCTTCAGGCAGACAGGGGAGGAGGATAGCAGTTGGAGCAGTGAGTTTGGAACCAAGACCACCCACACCCTAGGTAAAGAGACACTTGACCTGTGTAGAAAGAGGGCAGGAAGCCCCATAAACTGAAGGGTAGAAGAGGGAAGTAGCCCAGGGGAAGGAATAGCTACTTCAGGTAGTTTTACCGCTATCCTCAGGGCCCCTGGGCTGGGACCCAGAGTAGAGAGCAGGCCTGGGTCCCTCCCTCTCCACTTCCCCTCCTCTAGGATACTAGTGGGGCAGTTAATACCCTATTCAGGGGCAAGAAATAGCTCCCTGAACCCCACACAAGAAGAGAAAGCATGGGACCCATCATAAGTGCCAGAAATTTGCCACAAGAGTGTGAGAATTTACTTCAGAAAAATACTATATGAACCTACATTAAAATATATAATATTGATCTGACTCAGCCTTCCTTGTGTAAGCAGGCTCTGAATGAACTACCCCTGACAGCTAGATGGGAGAGGGAGAGACTTCAGAAGCAAACTGTATTTACATGAACACAGCTATTCTGCTTAGATATCCAGCAGAAAGAGTGATATGGTTCAAAGTGATCAACTTTGGCTGGTGCTGGGTTACAAATCTCTTTAGTACTGAACACATGGGTAGTGAACTGCTATTATCAATGTTGTTGTCTTTAGTGCATGAATAAAGGGAACCAGAACTGTGCTTAACCTGTCCAAAAATGAGAGGGTCACCCTCAGCTAAAAGGACCTAGTTAAGCCAGGGGCTCAAGTGCCAGACCCCTGTGAAAGTAAGAGGGGTGGGGACAGGTGTCTCAGCTAGGAGGCATGGACTCTCCCTAAGGGTTCTGAGTCTAGTTTAACCTGTTCCTCCCCACTGTTTGAAGATAAAGCTAAATAGGCTCTATTAGAAGTCTTTGTTGCTTTAAATGCTTAAAATGAGAGCTGAAATCACTTGTGGTGGGTTTGTGTTTCTGCCCAGCCTGCTATAAGCTGGCAATCACTAAGAGACTGACCTACAGAGGTCACAGGAGAGAGGCACGTGGCAGCAGAAGGTAACTGAGAGTTGGCTAGTGGGAGTGGCAAGCAGTCGGCCAGCAGGAGCAGAGCGACTGCTGGCAGGCTGGCCATCGGAGAGGAACCACAGCTAGTGGAACCCCAAGCAGGTGCTCAGATGGCAGAGCAAGCAAGGTGCCTTCTTTCTCAGGTTGGAGGTGAACTCACACAAATGCACCTCTGAACCCTGGGTCCTCACTGACCACGGACAACCACTGTGAGTGGGAGATGGTGATGGAGCAGAGAGGGGCACAGAAAAGGAACTGTTGATTGTAGAACACAAGGACATGAGGTAGAAGACACTGCCCCAAGCACTCTGGGGTGAGTGTCCTGCTCACAGTTTTATGATGATGAATCCTGCTTGTGGCATTTTCCCTAATTAATGCTGGGAGACTTCTCTCCTTTCATTAAAAGTTTCTTTGCTACACTCAGACTCTGTGCATGTGAATGGGGAAGTATTGCCTCTCACCCCAGTCCCAGGGGTGTTGTGTAATTTTCCCAGGGTACTGGATAGGGGCTTGAGCCGCTTCTGTGTTGTATTGTTGAAAAGGAATCCCTAGATATTGAACCTGGCCGTAGTTGCTGCTGGCTCCACCTGGCAGAAGGGTTACACATATACACCCTAAACTTTTAACGACGTGGGCTTGGTGCAGGAGAAATGAAGGACAGAGCCTAAAATTTAATATTATTTTTGTAATTGCATAGTTCAGGTTTCTGGTTCTCCCCAGGGAGAGTAATCTGACCAACTACATACCTGGCATAGATGCTTGCCCCTCTGCCCTGGCTCAGTTACTTTGGCTTATGATACAGGTAGCCCAGGAAGGGGAATAAATCAGAAACTTCCACCCCCTTCCTCTGTCTGCATACTCATACAGAGGAGTAGGTGACAATCTCTCTCCCTAATTATATAATTAACAATAAGTCTACAGTTGAGTGAAAATAATTGTATATAAGCTTGCATTCATTCAGATTCATAGTCCTCCTGTGCAGTATTTGTGCTTTTAATCTATCACAGTATGAATTATGCAATCCTAAATGTATCTATTGTTCTCCTATTTCTAAAGACTCTTCATCCTTACATCTCTTCAGCACAGCTGTTCCCTTTTTAATGCTGCTGCAAAGCAGTATTTGTCTTCCCTTTTGTGACTTCCCAGGGACATTATATAGTCTTTCTGGGAAAAGCACTTTAAGATATAATGTGTAGGCTTGTTTAACTGCTCTTTACGTCTGTGCTGGAAGGAAAAATTCATCCATTATGTTTTATAGCCATCTAGGTGATTTATCTCAGTAAAGCAATGGTCACTACCGTTGTTAAACTGGTGTAACCTAGGTCATTTACATGAAACATTAAGCTCTTCCATTAAGCGTAGACATCTGACTTCGTTACTGGAGAAGAGACTGTGCTGTGAGATGTTTGATTTCAGGGTAACTTTTTCAAATGCTGTATACAGTATTGCTGTAGCCATGTCAGTCCCAGGATATCAGAGAGACACAGTGGCTGAAATAATATCTTTTATTGGACCAACTTCTGTAGGTGAGAAAGAGGCTTTCACGCTACACAGAGCTCTTCAGGTCTGGGGAAGGTATTCAGAGTGTCACAGTTAAATAAAAGGTCAAACAGCTAGTTTAGCATAAGAAGTTAGCACATATTCTAAGGGACCATTCAAGAGACCCTTAACAGGGCAAGAATCAGAGGGGTAGCCGTGTTAGTCTGGAATTGCAGAAGTGACAAAGAGTCCTGTGGTACCTTAAAGACTGACTAAAGTATTGAAGCATAAGCTTTCGTGTGCTAATACCCACTTCGTCGGATGCATCCGACGAAGTGGGTATTAGCCCACAAAAGCTCATGCTCTAAAATTTTAGTTAGTCTTTAAGGTGCTACAGGACTCTTTGTTACCTTAACAGGGCACTTACCCTTGAATTCTCCTTTAGTGTATGCATTAACTACTTATGCTCAATAATCCCCTTTACCTTGAGTTTAGCTGTGACACTATGGCTATGGGCTTGGTTATACTTGCAGCTTTATAGCGCTTTCGGTTATACCCGCCTTCGGATCCAGTGAAAGAGCTCCAGTGTGTCCACACTGACAGCCGCAACTGCACTGGCGTGGCCACATTTGCGGCACTTGCAGCGGAACTGGGAGTGATGCATTATGGGCAGCTATCCCAGCATTCAGCTGGCTGCAATATGCTTCTCAAATGAGAGGGGTGGGATGGAGTGTGTTGTGTGTATGTGGAGGGAGAGAGCAAGCAGATTTTTGGAGTGCTGAGAGTGTGTCAGCATGCTGTCTTTTAAATGCAGATCCTCCTAATCTTCTACTTCTCACTCACTCAGTAAACATTTGCTTTGTTGATTTGCCCAGTTACAGATAAGCTCTGAAAACGTACTTCTGAATTCCTCTAGCTGAGTTCAAAACAAAGGGAAGAGAGGTCAATAGACTTAAGTAGATTAGGGGGTGTTTCCAGAGATCAAACAAAACACAGTACTGTTACTACCCATTTACACTGGAGTCAAAGCGTATCACCCAATATGCAACAGCTGTTAATCCTTTGGCAAGGAGAAATACCAAGACTGGTATAGCCAGGGAGTTAGAGTGTCCTACGTGCCCTGCCAGTGTGGACAAGTAGTAGGGTAGAGCGCTCTGGGAGGCTTTATTGCGATATAAAGTGTCAGTGTAACCGAGCCCTATGTCTACATTACCCCTTAGGTTGGTATAATTTATGTCACTCACGGGTATGACTAAACCACCCCCTTGAGCAACATAAGTTACACTGATATGAGTGCTGGTGTGGACAGCACTCTCTGCACTCCCGTTGACATAGCTACCTCCACTCACTGGGGTGGATTAATTATGTCTACGAGAGAGCTCTCTCCCACTGGCTTAGAGCGGCTACACTAGAGATCTTACAGCAGCGCAGCTGCATTGTTGCAACTGTGACACTGTAAGCTCTCTAGTGTAGACATAGTACCTTTCTCACTCCTGAAGAAGAGCTTGGTGTATCTTGAAAGCTTTTCTCTCACCTACAGAAGTTGGCCCAATAAAAATATTACTTCAGCCACATGTCTCTCATTTTCAAACATTGGCATTTAATCACAAATAATTGTGTGTGCAAATCGTCCATTAGGGCATACAGAACTGTTACAAGTATCTGACTGCATGTGCACCTATCCTGTAGGCTAGAGTATGTTTCATTTCAGGCCAGGAACCTTTCAAGGAGGGAAGAAGAGAAACAAGAAGTCCAGTGATGGGAGAGAGAGAAGCCATACATTGAAAGGAAAGAAGCTACCTGCTGAATCAAGTTATTTTAACATCCCCCAATGACTATTTCTGCTGAGAGTGTTGTGTAGCCTCTGCCAAAGTCACTGTAAATATACTGGGCTGAGAAGTTTGCTCCTGAAAATGGCAGATATACTGGCAGAGACTGCTTGCAGAAGTGGAAGAGGGAAGTTGATTGGGACAGGTTGTTGCTGGTGGAGTGATGGGGAGCAAATGAATGAGGATTTGGAGAGGTTGCTGCCCAGAAGATTGGGATTCTGATCAGGAGCCTCAACAAGGAATGATGAGGAAAATTGGTTTAAGGTTTGAGGTGGAGCAAAAGGGACAAATGATGAGGGGGCTGGATGCTTTAGTGACTTTGGTGCTTTGGTGGCTTGGGGTGGCTACCTGGAGAAATGGGAGAGCAACACACAAAGAATATAAACAGTGACAAAGTGAAACAGATGAACTTGTTAGAATAGAAGTGTCAGATCAATGTACAAGTCCTTTCAATAGGTGCTGGAACCAGGAGTGCTGGGGATGCGGCAGCACTCCCTGATGGAAAGTGGTTTCCATTGTATCCAGGGTTTACAGTTTGGTTCATTGGCTCTCAGCAGTCCCCCCACTATACAAATTGTTCCTGCACCCCGGTCCTTTCTTTTATTTTTGTCCATGTTAAAAGTTTATTCACTTTCTTTAAAAGAACGAAATTAAATGAAAATCTATTCCAGCTGAGAATTTAACAAGAGCAAGGCCATTCAAAAGTAAAGGTCCCTCAGCAACATGAACTGGCCTTATTGCTCATCCTGCCTAAAGTATTCTGGATAACTTCTCATGCTGCTAAATGTACGCTTCAGTGCAGTCGTTTATAAGTAGCTAATACTCCTGTGGGAAAGCTAACGAAAATTTTCTAACTCGTGTGTATTTAAACTCTCAATATTCTCATTGTTAACATGGGGGCGGGGGCTGTTGTATTCCATCTGCTTCTTTTTAGTGTATGTACAATGTGCCTCAAGTGTATTCATCACCGAATTTGGTCTGCTGGTTGGATCATTAGCTTCCCTGACCCAAGCTGGGTACTAACAGGGAGTGTGATGTGAACACTGATCCATGTCTCCCATTGCCTCTACTAATGGATTAATCAAATTTTTGGATGAATTGCTAGAGTAGGTTCATAGCAAGCTGACTTCTTAGAACTAGCCAGCTCAGGCTGACATCTAACAACTGGGCAAGTAATACAAAAGTCCTGTGAGGTCATTGCTTCCAATGTCTGAACATTTCATGCTGTGCTACTGTTCTGGGCACATCCTCTTCTCCCGTGGGTACGTGTAGACCCCCTCCAGATAGGCAAATATTTTTTAAAAAACTCAACAACTTGGTCCAGAAGGAGGGAACAAAAACAAATAAAATATTATATCTAGCCAGGAAAAAATAATTCAGAGTTTGTATCAGTCCAGTCTATTTATCTCTATTGGAGTGGCTGGTGGCTGTTTTTCTTCTGCTCTTTGACTACTTCTTCTCAAGGAGCTTGAATTCCAAAACTTCCTGAAATATAAACTGTGATAGTAATAATATCTAAGCAAACTAAAGTCCTTGGCTACTGCTACTTACACTACTAATATTAATATTCAGAATTCATTGTACCAGTTTTTGCTGGAGCTGTCCTCTGAATTACTGGGTGACTGCTAGTTTAAATCACATTTAATGCTAAATATTAATGATTTGATGATGGCGAGTAGTGAGAGAGCTCTCCACAGACTGAATGTGGAATTTTCTCTTACTTTAGAGATTGCCATTAAAAAGGCAACATGTCCTTGCGGCTCACCGCTTCTTGCAGCTCCCATTGGCTGGGAACGGTGAACCGTGGCCACCGAGACCTGCAGGGGGCCATGCTTGTGGGCTGTCAACATCGACAAAATGTCTTGTGGCCTGCAATCAGATTATCCCGATAGGCCACATGCGGCCGCGTGTCACAGTTTGCCCACCACTAGTTTAGAGCCAGTTTAGGATCAGATGCAACCCCCTTCCTTTCAAGCCCATTTCTAATGTCATCTATATTTGAAGTCTAAGGTGACAGCAACTCATACACCCATAGCGAAAAGGTTTTGAAGCAGGATCTCTTGATATTCTGAACCAACCATCCTCTAAGCTCTCTCTGTCCAAATGAGATACTCTTTGTTTTTTCTTGATCTCTTTTTAGCTGTTGTAAGAACCTTGATTTTGTGTATCTTTGTGGATTTCTATAATAGCATAGTAATTATTTTCAGACGTTCTATGAATTGCTGCTTACATTCTAATGTTTTGTTGAACTAGCCATAGCTAGTTCATTTTTCATAAGTAACAGGGACTGGGAGTTCTTCCTTTCATTAATCACAGGGCTCTTCTCTTCCAGTACTTTCTGTTTACCATTTTCCTCAGTTTCTTTCTTAGCATTCTCACATTCTTTCAAATGACCTTTCTGCTATTTCTCTTTAGCTGTGGTTAAATACCAGTTCTGTTGCTATAATTATAATTCTTCTTTCCCTTTCTTCCATTATGCCTTTAAGTTAGCTTTGTGCTCTGCAGCCATGTGACCTGAGTTTTTGACATAGTTGCCTCTACCTGCCTGACAATCAAACAATCAAATGTTTTTCTGATATCTCCTTACAAATGATTTCTTCAGGCTGTTTCAGGGAATCCCTGATGATTCTTCCTTCTCCTACAATACATCTTGATTGTTTCAGTATTGTTCCCTATCTTACTTCTCAGATACCCTTTCTCGTCACTTTGTCTTTCTGAAGCTTCATTTCTTTTCTTCTCCCTGTGTTTGTACTCCCAATAGGTCATATTGTGCCATTAGTTATGAAACAGGATTCTTCTCTGGAATAAATGGGAAGTTCAATGACACTGTATAGCCCACTGTTGTTTTTTAGCTAAGATCATTATATTTTTCAACTTGCTGATTGATATAAGCTACTTTTTCTTTTGCCCACCAGCCACTTGCAATTACCATAGTGATCACATTTCTTTGAGTTCAGCCTTCATTTTGTTCAAAGTACGAAATCTTTCTTTAGGTCTTTGCGTCCAGTTGTTTCTTGGGCTTTTCTTTGAGTAAAGCTCTTGCTGTTCTTTTCCAAAATCTTCTAGTGAACACTTTCTCTGCAGCCACAATACAGCTTTCCTTTCACCATCTTCTCTTTTGTCTGTCTCATTTATCTCAAGTGGGAAAAGGATATTTGAAAGAGTTTTTGTTTATCCTTTTCTGGTATTTTCTTCTTACAGAGTTCACTGTTGATTTTATTAGTTACAGTACTAATATTTTCTGTTACTTCTACCAATGTCTTCTCATTTTGACCAAACCCTGTCAGTTGTCTTTGTTTGATTATACATTTTATTCCTGAGGGGTGAGAGGGGAATTCTGCACCAAATGATTAAAAATTCTGCACACAGTATTTTAAAATTCTGCAAATTTTGTCAAAATAACACCACATAATCACACAAGTTTCATTTATTTTGGTAATTTATTTCAAAATACCCATCAGCAAGTATGTCTGTCCCAACAATACAGACACATGACATTTCCCCTGGGAATAAAGCGTTAAGGAAACCCCTATGACAAACCAGTTCCTGTTTCTCTGCCCCCTTCCCTGCCCACAGAGCCTAGCTGGGGGGCCTAGACACCCACAACCCCTCCCATCCAGAGTTGACCTGCAGGGTCACCCCACAGCAAATGCACTCGAACCCCCTCCACCCTGAGCTGACCACAGGGCCCTCCCAGCCCAGATACCCCACTCCCCCCGAGCCCAGCTTTTGCCCCCCACCACTTTGCCCAGACTCCTGTCCCCCGCCTCTCTCACAGTCCAAGGATTCAGATGGAGAAACAGCCTGATGCTCAGTCCCAGGCTTCCCCAGAGTTTCCTGCATTCTCTTGGGACATGCTGGGAACTGCGGCTGTCAGAAACCCTCTAGTTCCTTCTCCCGCCCCACAGCGATGTCTTCTATGTGCAAGATGGACTCTGTGGAGTCCAGTGGTGGTTAGCAGCCCTGCAGCCCATTTCTGTGAGGGGAAGGAAATTCAGCACGCATAACGTTAATTTCGGCAAAATGTTTCATTGTGCCATGGTGCAGAATTTCCCCAGGAGTAACATTTCTTGTCCTACTTCTCACTTTTCACATACTTGCTTTAAGTGTCTAAACTGTATTATTTTCATTACAGAATCTCCTGTAGGACCCAACCAAAATCATAGCTCCATTGTACTAGACACTGTTCATTCACATATTGATGCTTTTGTGCCCTTTGACCAACTTCGCTGCATTTCAGATCATTTATGCATCACAGAAGTGCCTCACATGGTGGCTTAAAAACTGTCGTCCATTACAATTCTCTCAAGTATGTTTGAAGAGCCAGATGACTCCAGAAATGTGTGGCATGATTGTCTGCATTGCAGCTCCCCAACTTTCTCCAATAGCTGCATGTACATTTGGCTACAGAAGGGTCTGAGCCTCAAAATTAAGATCCAAGTTTGAACAGCACAAATTTCAGAAGTATTGTTGTTTGGTCCACTATAGACATAAGAATTGACACAAAATTCAGGTCTGGATCCTGGATTGGGTTCCATAAGCCCTAACCCTTGGCTGCAGGAGTGTTTGAATATGGCTTAGGCTAAGCTCTATTTCTTTCCTGAATATTTCTCAACTTAATGCAGTTTGTGATAGGTTGGGTGTGGATAGGCCAGGAAGGGCTTTGAAAGTGAAAACAAATATTTTCAGACTTAAGATTAGATCCAAATTAAAAACCCCTGGTAAACCCTGCTTTTTTACAATGACACAACTGCATGGTTCCTGTGTAACTGGGACCTCGTCTACACTTAACATTTAGTTTGACAAAGCTATGGTACCCAGGAGTGTGAAAAAATCCACACCTCTGAGTGTTAGAGCCATGCCACCCTAGCTCCCAGTGTAGATGCAGTTAAGTTGATGGAAGAATATTTCCATGGACCTAGCTACCATTGCTCATACAGGTGGTGTTCCGATAGTGATGGAAAAACCTCTCCTGTCATTATACACTGAGCCTAAGCTACAGGGTTATGCTGCATAGGTATGGCACCACTTGTTAAATGGAGATAATGCTGATGTTCTTATGTAGCGCTTTGAGATCTACTGACGAAAAGCACTATGTAAAAACTAGGTATTAACATTTTATTTTATTTTATTAACTTGCTACTTTCTAGATACAATATGCTTAGAACATCTTTGTTTTCCACTTGTCTGTGTTTCTTTATGTGTGCACTGAGATGGAATACTCTGATCACTTTGCAATATCCAGATTCAGCTAGATCAAGGGCTGGATTGTGACTCCTGTGAAAAACCATAGAAAGACCACTGAAATTATTCAAGTTCTACAGTTGTGTAAGACAAGTCTGTGGCCTTAAATGAGTCAAGTCACATACACATTCCAGTGAAACCATCCCTCTCCAATTTCTGGAAGTTCCATCCTCTGTTTCTGTTCTCTCTCAGGTACATGTAGACCCTGTACAATCACACAAATATTAAAAACTCAACAACTTAGTCCAGAAAAACAAAAATATTAAATGTGGCCAAGATAGCAAAGAAATTATTCTGCACTAATTCAGTGTCTGTTTATCTCAGTTGGAAGGGCTGTTGGTAGTTTATTTTATTTTTTTATTTTTTGGCTGCTGCTTCTTCTCAAGGGCCTTGAATTCAAAAAATTGCTGAAAGCTAAACTGTGGTAGTAATAATAACTAAACATCCCAGAGCCATACTTATGACTATTTAAAATAATACATAAATAGACAAACTGATGAACTTTCCTCTAGATTTCTGGTGATGTTCAGCTTCTCCCCTCACTTTTTACGCTTTATTTTACCACTATTTAACGCTCTTACTTAGCCAAAGAGACAAACTAACTGACTTTGAATTGAAGTATCTCTTAGAGCTATTTTTTCCACATTCACTTTTGGTGAAACTCTTTGCCTTACAGTCTTTTGTAAGTTTGTAGCAGTATCCTTCATCCACTCAACTATAAGGTTCAGATCCTCAAAGGTACTTAGCCTCCTAATTGCCACTGATTTCAGTGGAATGAAGTAGCCCAAATATCTCTGAGGTTCTGGGCCAAAGTTTTAAGCCCTGAGGCAGGGGTAGTGGGTGAAACTTCCCCTGGGGGAGGTGAGATACTTGTCCTGCCTCTTTTGCCCGCAGCCCCGCCCCCACTCACCACTCCTTCTTCTCACCTCCTTCCCCACCCGCCTGCCACTCGCCTCCTCACGCCAACACCAGACCCTTTCCCTGACCACCACAAGATCCACCCCCACCACCTGCTGCTGTGCAGCTGACTCACTGTTCACCTCCCTGTGACACCCTCTCCCCTTTTCACCTTAAAGCACTAATAACATTCCCCAAGGGAACTGAACAGGTAACAGGTATAGCTCAGTTGCCATATAGCTTCTGCTCTGCATGGCAGGGAGTCTGGTGTATGCTGTATAGAGAGAGATGAAAAGCCAGGCTACCTGCACCAATCCCCAGAGGTTGCTCCTCTTTGGCAGACTGAGGATGTGAACCTGGGTTGAGGTGAGCTAAGCAATGGGTGGGGGGCAACCTGCCTTAGTAACCTAACTCCAGGTGAGAATTCATGGCCCTTAATCCAAGTTAATCCAATTGGGGTTAAAGTACCTTCATCCCTGATAGGGCAGGACATAGACTCCATCCCTCTCAACAACATTTTCTGTTGCTAGCTTCCCAGATTTTGTGGATCCTATTGTTAAGCACCTAACTCTCCCCTTGCATTATATAAGGAACCTAGGCACCTAACCTGGGGCTGTGGATTCCACAAGGCAGCAGGCAGCTGAAGTTAGGCATTGTAATGCTGAGCCTAAGTCCCCTCTGTGGATCTAGCCACAAGTGACTTGCCCATGGTTACACGGGAAATCTGTGGCAGAGAAAAGAATTGAACTGCCGTTTCCTGAGGAGTAGACAGGAAGTTCCCTAACCACTGTACCATTCTTCTAATGCAGCCTTTGGGTTTTTTCCCCCAAACTCCATGGTTTCCTACCTTTTCCGCTGGCTTTGACCAACATGCTTTAGCAAGTTAATTGTCTTTTCTGAAGGTGTCTCACTGAAACCAACTTAGTCTGCTCTTAAAGATGCTGGAATTATGTAACCTTACAATTCATTCTTAACATTAATTCAATTCCCTATCAAATATACATTTTAGACAGATTAATTGATCTGTCACAGGAAGTGACAGGGATGCTTCATGTTTCCTTAGATGCAAAACAACCTTTCAAGTTTAAGATAGTTCATGCTGGTTTCTTGTTTTAAAATTCTTCCTTTAGCCTTGAACCAGTAAGAATTTCATTTTGTTCATGCTACTACATAAACAGATTCCTAGAGCTCTAATCATTCTAATAGGGTGCACAGATTTAGCTGATGAATGAGTTCTCTCTTGTATGTCTGAGGTCTTTTTGAAACCATCACAGCCTGCTAAATTATTGAAATTGAGAACCAGAGTTATTAGTCACTTTATCCTTTGTTGTCATACAACTAGCAATTTTTTTTCTTTTTATGGAGGCTCCTCAAGTTTAATTTTATCTAATTCTACCCTCAAGGGTTTTTGAATTTTCAACTAATTCCTTAATCAATATTTCAAGTAGGAACATATAACAAACAGTAGTCTCCTTGGTTATATAACCATTCATCTATCTTTGGGGTGAGGAAGAAAAATGAATTCTAGCCTAAACCTGACAAGTGGAGTCAATATAAATCTTTGAACCCATGGAAGGTCTATTATTTTGATTCAGTATAAACCACCATTTTGCTAAAAGTCTAATCCAAGTTATAAAAAGAAAGCAATTAAAAACATACGGTCTGAAAGAATCATACCATTAGAACATCCCTTTACCTCTTAAGAATTCTCTGGAAAAAATGTAGGAAATTGCTCATTACTCAGGATTATTGCTGTGGCTCTTTACGAGGACTTATTTCAGCCCTTCCTGTTCATGAACAACTGCATTTGGGAATATATGAAAGCCTTTGTAAAAGACACATGGCAAATCGCAGTTCCTGTGTTTGATCCAGGGCCAGCTCCAGCTGCCAGACGAGGAAGCACATGCCTGGGATGGCACATTCTAAGAGGTGGCATTCCGGTCAAAAAAGGGTGCACAATTCGGCAGTTTGGGCGGCTTTTTCTTTTTCTTGGGGCTGCAAAAGGAGTATAGTATCTGAATTTCTGATAGAGTTTGAAGCTACATGTAAAACTGGTTCTTGTAAAGATTTTCAAATGATCTTTACTTCTGGAGGATTGCTGGCTGTTCATAACAAAATTTCTACTTTTCCCTGAGGAAAAATTATATACCCCAACTGAAGGACAGTGATCTGATATATGTATTAAAGAATGGAAGCTTATTAGAAAGCTGCAACTCTAACCAGGAAAAGTGGCATAAAGGAAAAAGAAGAAGAAGAAAAAGAGAAGGAACGGAGGCTTATTAGAAAGCTTCCATACTTGTTTCCGTTTTCTTTTCTAGGTACTTACAGCTCCAGTCACTGTAGCTTTCAAATGATACCTATCACTACTTCCCCGCCTCACAACAGCACCATGAGATATAGAAATATTGCAGATCAAGAAATAAGCACAGAGAGAGAAAGAGACTTACTCAGTCTCCAAATGTGTGGCAGGACAAGAACGTAACTCAGATCTCATGAGTCTCAATCTAGTGTACGTGTGGGCAAATGTTTTCGCCTGAGGGCCACATTGGGGTTCAAAATTGTGCGGAGGGCCAGGTAGGGAAGGCTGTGCCTCCCCAGACAGCCTGGCCCCACCCCCTATCCGACCCCCACCCACTTCCTGTCCCCTGACTGCCCCCCCTCAGACTCCCCGACCCATCCAAACCCCCATTCCTTGTCCTCTGATCCCCCTCCCGGAGACTCCCCACTCTAACTGCCCCCCCAGGACCCCACCCCCTATCTAAGCCCCTCTGCTCTTTGTTCCCTGACTGCCCCTCCCGAGAACCCCCCCACCCTAACCACCACCCTCCAGAACCCCACCACCTAACCCCCACCCTTTTGCTTACCATGCTCAGCCAGGCATGGGGCACCATGGCTTGCCGTGCTTGGCCTGGCCCCAGTTTGGGAGCTCAGGGACCCCCAGCCTGGGAGTGCAGGGCCCCATGGCTTGCAGCGCTCGGCCTGGCCCCTGGCCCAGGAGCACAGGGCCCTGCGGCTTGCCGTGCTCGGCCTGGCACCCCTGCCCGGGAGTACGGGGCCCCGCGGCTCGCAGCACTCAATCTGGCCCCTGGCTTGGGAGTGCAGGGCCCCACGGCTTGCCGCACTTGGCCAAGCACCCTGGGTCAAAAGTGTGGGGCCACTCCTCCAGCCCAAGCTCGCGGGCCGGATAAAAATGGCCGGCAGGCTGCATATGGCCCGTGGGCTGTAGTTTTCCCATCCCAATCTAGTGCCTTATTCGTAAGACTGTCCTGCCTTTCTATCATTGTCAGTTACAGTGGATACTATTAAAAGCACTATTACTATTACAGTTATGGCGTGCTAATGTTTGAAAAGTAGGACATGAGCACAAATGGCTGCAATGACACACACAAACAACTCCAGTGGCGGCCCTGAGACCTCCAACAAATCTGGAAAATTCTCCTGAAACATTTTTTTCAAAGTTGGTAAATATGCACCTCAAGACCATTTTCTATATGAGCTTAGCTTTATTATCTCGGAAATGGAACCAATATAAAAGAAAACTTCTGGCTAAAATAACCCAGGGAACTAATATTTGCTTCACCAACCCTTCAAATCTTTCTAGGAAGCTTCTTGTAGCATTTTGAATTTCTTCATTTTATATCCCAATGAAAAACCAGAAAGATAGTTCTAAGTCTGGCATACTAGTTAAATAGAAAATAATCTCTGAAAACAACGTTGCAAGATTTT
Source organism: Dermatemys mawii (assembly GCA_007922305.1). Taxonomy (NCBI): domain Eukaryota; kingdom Metazoa; phylum Chordata; order Testudines; family Dermatemydidae; genus Dermatemys; species Dermatemys mawii. The sequence continues at coordinate 15,330,109 of ML677344.1, read as the reverse complement.
ATGGTGGTGTTTTGGGTTTTTGTTTTTTTTCTGGAAGGTGAGGGAAATGCAATACATACCTTAGTTATTTGCCCTTTCTTCAAAATTTTGTTTATATTGTACAGTGATAAAGGCATATGAAATGTCTAGTTAAATTAGTCACATTTTCTACACTTCAGTAAACATGTTCTTGGGGAAAACACTTTAAGTTGGCCTGGCAAGTGAATTTTCCAAGTAACCCAAGAGACAGAAAGGTAGCAGTTATAATTACACATAATATATACTGTTCATTCCTTTATTTACACTTCTCAATCTGTAATTATACTTGCTTTTAGAACATAGATGGTGATAAATCAGTTGTTTAAATCCACTGTGGAATAAAGTTCCAACTGCCAAGTGCTATTTTTTCCCCAAAAAATTCAGGAACTCTGCACAAATAGGTTGTTTTCCCATTCTTTGTTCTCATAAAAGGAACATTCAGTTAGCAATCAGCATTCTTTAGGATACATGAGTATTTAATTTCTTTTAGTAACATGAGCTATAAATAACAGTTGTTCATTGCTCTAGGGAAGAAAAAAAAAGGAACGAAGCTGTACTCCAGATCAAACACTATCTTGGCATACATCAGGCAATTGTGAGTTTCATAACTACAGCCTAACAGCATATTTAAAGTACAATATATAAGCACTTAAGAATCAAATATTTTCCCACATATGACTATAATATCTCTATGTAGATATGGTAATATACTTATCTGACGAAATGCAACCCCACCAGCAACAGCAACCACCCAGCAACATTATGCTCCAAAGCACCTGGTAATTTTGTACAAAAACTAGCCTTTATACTTTTTTTACAATTACATTCCTAGGATTTTGAAAAATAAAGTATAATGTAAAATCAGAGTTTCTGTGAAACATTTTGAAATTGAGTACAATGCTGCTGATAGGTATTTGCACAAGGAAAACAGATTAATAAAAATTCAGAATGTTACTTGGCCTTTTTCTGTTCTGTGATTTTAATTTGAATGTTTATGTCAGGGCATTCATGGGCATGCCAAATGTGCACCCTTACCAATAATAAATTAAATATCACATATTCATGCAAAGTCACAGAATTAAGGCGAGAAGGGACCACTGCAGCTGACCTTCTGTATATCAGAGGCCACCAACACCACTCGGCAGCACCTGCACAACTAAACTCAATGACCAAAATTAGATCAAAGTACTACAGCTCACAAGAGACTAGACTATTATGTGCCCCAGTGGGGACTGAGGTGAATCAGTGCCTGAGTCCCCACAATGGCAGGGAAGGAAATGATTAAGTGAGATATACCCTGATAAACCTGGCACATAACCCGCATCAACACGCTGCAGAGGAAGACAAAACCCTCCAAGACCATAGCCAATCTGACTGGGGGGAAAATTCCTTCCCACACGCACATAGGGGTAGTCAGTTAGACCCCAAGCATGTGAACAAGATTCATCGAACCAAGAACCTGAGAGAAAATGTGCTTGGTCAGAGCTCCGGCACACCCTGCCTGGTGTCCCGTCTCTAGACGTACTATCCCTGATGCTTCAGAGAAAGTAGATTAAAAAAAACCCAAACAAACCCTGAACCAACCAATCACCACCACCACCAAACCAGACTACATTGGAATGGGGAAGGGAATCCTTTCTTGGCTGGCTGAAACCCTGAAGCATGAGCAGGCCTGGATTTACACCTTATGGGCCCCTAGGCACAGCATTTTCAGTGCTCCCCCTTTCCCCACAGGTGACCTTCATGTTTTCTGTAAAAAATGGAACTTTCAACCCGCTTTTTACTAGGACACCAGTGCCCCCAGGCACATGCCTACGGTGCCTAACTGGAAATCCTGCCCTGAGCATGAACTTTTAGGAACATAAGATGTGACCCACATGAGAACCCCAGGCTGCTGAGCCTTGTCCCCCTGCCATCGCAAGCAATCCTGTTGTATAATCACACTAATAAATTTGTCCAGCTGTCTCTTAAACCTAATTAAGTTGTTTGCTCCCCACAGTTCCTACTGGGAGGCTGTTCCGGTACCTCATTCCCCTGATGGTTAGAAACTTTCTTCTAATTTCCATCCTGAATTTGTTCATGTCCAGTTTATATCACGTTTTCTTGTGCCCACATTGTTCTTTAGCTTACTTAGCACTTCACCCTGCCTGGTGTTTATCCCTCTAATTTATATTTATAGACTGTAAACATATCCCTTCTCCACCTTCTTTTTGATAGGCTAAAGAAGCCAAGGTTTTCTACTCTGGACCTGCAAGATAACAACAATGAGGCCTCATGATTTAAGACATATGATGATTACTGCTGAAAGCCACTCTAGCAGTGGTATGTGGCGTTTCTCCTCTATTTCCTGGTTCACTAGAGCATAATAACCTACTGCTGCTAGTAGCTAATGAAGTTACGCCTTTATCTAACATGATAGATGTCTGTACTATGGTGCTGAAGTCCTTCAGTTCAAACCCTGTGAGGTAGAAAGGTTATATTTGCCGCAGTCAGGAGCAAATGCCTCGTCGTCCCTCCCACCCACCCACCCATGCAGCAATGGACAACATAGATTACGGAGTCAATGGGCGGTTTCTTTCTCTCTCACATCAGTAGGAAGCATACCAGATTTATGAAGGATAGATAGAAAACAGAAAATCCTATGGAAGGATGTTTTGCTATCCAATCTTTTTCAGAAATACATTTCTCACTGATCCAGAATTTATTCAGATGTTTGGTCCATTAAAGACCTACAGGTAACGTTCCGCTTAGAACACCAAATGTTTTAGAACTGAACAATGATTGTGTGGGGCTGCAATTCTTCCTCCACTTGAGGTTGGTGGAGTTTTTATAAGTGACACTAGGGCAAGGGGAAACAGGACTATAAAGTTTAATTGGAAACAAGTGACTTGTGTGGTGTTTTGAACTAGAGGTCAGCAAAGTATGTCAGTGCTTTCTCTGAGGTTAGCAAAGTATGTCAGTGCTTTCTTACAGTGTTAGGGATCTACAAGATAGAATACCAATTTATTAGTAGGTGTGCTAAGATTTGGAACAAAATGAAGCTGAAATGTAGAGGTTTTCCACAGTGGAAGAGACAAGAGATGATAGGGAAGAGCAGTTCTTGAAAATTTTACTAAAGCCTCTTTTTTTTTAATGCCTTCTACCTAACTTTCTGTTTAGAAAGGGGACACTAGAGTGTTTAGGGCCCTAGCCAGGGAATTCAGAGACCCAGATTCAATTCCCTGCTCCACCACAGACTTTGTGTGTGACAGTGGGCAAGTCATTTAGTCTCTCAGTCCCCAAAATTATAAAATGAGGATGATAATTAAGGCTACGTTTAATCATGAGTATTATTAATAAAAGTCATGGCCAGGTCAGAGACAGTAAAGAAGAATTCACATCTCGTGACCTGTTCATGATTTGTACTATATACCGCTGACTAAAACTTGTGTGTGGGGGGAGAGTTGCCCGGGGGGGGGGGTGCTTGGGGGTGTGGCCCAGTGGGCACCATGGGTGCTGCGGGGGTGGCCCAGGTGTGCTGTGAGTGCTCAGCATCAGCCCGAGACCCCTGCTGATGCTGGGAGGGGGAGTGGGGACCTGATGGGGCTGGCAGGCTTCCTATCCGGCTTCGTACCTCCCGGGAAGCAGGGACATCCCTCAGCTTCTAGGCGGAGGTATGGTCAAGCAACTCTGTGCGCTATCCCTGCCATGAGCGCCAGCTCTGCAGCTCCCTTTGCCCAGGACACATGGCCAATGGGAGCTGTGGGGGTGGTACCTGCAGGTGGAGGCAGCACGCATAGCCCCTTGGCCGCACCTCTACCTAGGAGCTGAGGGCGCTCACTCCCTCCCATGCCCCAACTCCCAGCCCTGAGCCCCCCAACCTGAACTCCTGCTTCTGATGTGGGAGGACAGCATAGTGGTCTGAGACTGCCCCAGCAGTGGCCGGTGCGGCTGGCCCGGGGCTGCCCGAGCTGCTCAAACAGCACGCAGGCCAGCCACACCGGCCGCTGCAGAAGTCCTGGAGGTCTCAGAAAGTCACAGAATCCGTGACCTCCATGACAAACTTGAAACCTTAATGATAATAGTACTTCCCTACATAATGGAGGTGTTGCGAGGATAAACTCATTAATGAATTTGAGGAGACACTATGGGCTGGTAGGTATAAAAATAAATAACTCCTTGATAGCCAGGTTGAATAGTTCTTCTCAAGATTTCAGGAACAAAAGGCAAAGGACAATAAACTCCAGCAAGACTCACTGTGGATAATGTGATCTGGTGACCCACTACAATTCCTATTCAAAGTATCCACCTCTTTAAATATACTGTCTGTATTGTTCTGTGTGTACAGATGAGCAATAGCAGAAGAGTTCAGGGTCTGTAAATGTCCAGCTGTGTCTAGGGGCCAGCTTTTACGATTGCTTTTCAGATAGAATTGAAAGCATTATTAAGTTTGTTCCTCACATCCATCTTGGGATATAAAAGCCAAGTAACATTTGAAAATGAGACATTTGGTAAGAAACCCATGTTCAGCTAAACAACATGACCAGCTAGTGAAAGATCTTTCTTTGTTTGGAAACCTCTTAATACTGCTGGTATTAACTTTGAACAAATAAACTTATAGATTTACACATTTAGCAGATACTAAAACCTCAGCTGTCCAGCACTCCTTGAAGATATCGGGTGTTTTGCCTACAGATGAACTGTAGAATTGGGCTAAACTATTTAATGCCTTTTAGGAGCAACTTAATTCCAGGAAAGAATTAAGGGTTTTGGTTTTGGCAAAGAGCTGACTGAAAATAAATAATACAGATTTTTTTCTACCCATTCCCTCACCCTCATTCACATATCTTTAATCAGGGAGAAAATGATAACATGTTTGAATAAGGGGGATTGGGAGGGATGGAACAAACTTGTCAGGAATGCAAGAAGCAAATTTTTCATTGTACAAAATGCATTGACCTTTGATTCTGATCATCCTTACACACTGAACACTTGAAAGTGAGTTTTGTTTAACCCTTTCACAGCTACCAGAATGTGCATTTATGGTTTCCTAAGAGTATGTCAGATTATACTGAGGTATAGTACATTAAGAATGCACTAGGTAAAAATAATTGCTCAAAAGCACCTGGTATGTCATTCAGCACTTGAGTGATTTAAGGCATTTTGAATTTTGTGTGTGAGAGTGAGAGAGCAGGAGAGGGAAAGAGAAGCTATTATAGGGAAAGTCTTTTTATAACACTGAAGTGCAAAAATACTAAGGAGGTCTGCTGCCATACTAAAGGGCTGGCATAATGGAAAATAAATGTCATTTGTCTATTCTAGATTACCTAGTGTTCATGTCTGAGATGAAGAATGAGCAATAGAAGAGAAATTCCTACTTTGGAAATTAGGGCAATTTTTTTCCCCAGGCCATACATCTCTAATCCTAGAAATTTTTTCCCAAAATGAGATGAAAATCAAGAATATTACACAATTATTTTGAGACTCTGAGTTGAAGATATTATGGTGTTTTTTCCTAATATAGTTCTTGGGGTGATCTTCAGGGTCAGTAAGCATCATGTAGAAGTTAGAACTGACATATATAAAGATGATAGTAGTGAGCTTTTTAATCAGATGCCATGAGGAGAAGGCAAAAGAGAATATTTTGGAACCATAAGATTCCTGGGCATAGAAAGACAACAGCGTGATCTTTCAAAGACTGTGGGAATTTAATAGTTGTCTGACTATCCAGACAAAAGTCCAACCTATAATATATAAGAAGCTAAAGGTTATGTTCTTTGCCATTCAAAAGATAATCTCTCAAACTGGCAAGAAGGTATCAGATGAGACCTATGACCCAGCAGTCACAATACTGTTAAAGTGCTCTGTTAAACAGTTCCCATAACTCACACAAACGGTAACTGCCTTTCTTCGGTTTGTTGAGTTTGTAAGACCCTTTGGGATTCATCTGGATTCAAAACACTACAAACAGTAAAATGCAAGTGATATATCTCAACATGGAAGAGACATCAAATTTTCCCTGGAGCGGGTATGGCAATAAGCCACCAAATGCGTTGAAAATAGTTAACATTTGCCCAATTTTTTACACCCAGTTATACTGCAAAAGAATGACTTGTTTTGAAAGAGATGTTTCACCAATGTCTCATTATCTGTTATGTATAAACTACATATACACAAGTAAATCATAAACCTACAAAGAGAGTTTGAAATGGAAATTCTCATATTGGCCACTTTCCATGCCAGGGTGGATTCTAATGCCTATAGTTAGATTAAGTGCTGGAGAAGAGGGGTGAGGAAAGAAGGAAAGCAAGAATAGTTGACCAAATTTTGTTCTCCATTTCGCTGATGTAATTCCATTGACGCTGACGGTGTTGTTCAACTTTACTTCTGTGTAAGGCCCTGACTCAGCAAGCAGTAATGCTGGTTGTCCTTGGTTCCTGTTAATGTGCGTGAAGGATATGTTGAAGGTCCTTGGCATTTTGCGGTACCTGAGATTGTAAACACATTAGGCCCTAATGATTAGGGCAAGGACACATATAGCTTGCTTGTATGAAGAGATATGTATATTCACACTACTAACAATTGCTTCTATTTATTATTATTTTTCCAAAAATTTTGGACTTGGTATGATAAAGGATATGATTAAGAAATTGGAACAATAATAGGGATCTTTCTCCAGAAGTGCAATTAGGATTTAATTAAAAGAAAGATTTGACAGTATTAAAGGCAGGCTAAAATCTCCGGAGATGAGTCAAGTGAGCTGGTTCAGGGGACTGATAATGGGTAATGGAATTTTTAATGTCTACATTGCTGGTTTCAGTGCAGCTCAGATGGTAATGACCAAAACTTGTTAAGTTGGTCAGTGGCCGCCATGCCATGAGTTGGCATTTTTTGTAACAATTCCTAGATTTATTCATCTCCCAAAATCACTACCTTGGCACTGTTCTGAAGCTCTGTTGTAGTCGCAGCAGCAAGGCTGAAGATTACAGGAAATGGGGTCAGACAGAATAACTATACCATATTGCACCAGATGGAATGAACATCCTGTGAAGTGATCCCTTCCAGGTCAGCAATGAAGCACAGGATGGGACAGTGTGCTGATGCTTGTACAATTGTTGCCATGCTGGATCGGTTTTCTGGGTAAATACAAGACTTTAAGGCAAAATTCTAGATCCACTGAAGTCAATGGCAAACTCTTATTTGCTTCAATAGGGCTAGGATTTCACATGTAATCTCTGAGGCTCTTGGCTGGGACTCTTCATGGTCACTATTTTAAACTATCTGAAAATAAGATTCAGTAGTATAGCTGATAGGACTAGGGTCTTTAAGCAACTTGAATAAGTAGAAGGCCTGGCTAATTCAAGCCAGATCCCATCACCCTTACTCATGTTGAGTAGTTCTCTTTCACTGGGATAATGCCTTGAGGTAAAACACTGCACACACAAGAATCACAGAATCTGGCCATTAAGCATATGGTAAGAGGCGTTTTGAAATGTGACAATATACAGTTGGTCCAATAAAAGACATTACCTCACCCACCTTATCTTTAGGGATGAAATTCTGCCTCTAGTGCAAATCAATGGGAGTTTTGCCATTTATTTCAGTGTACCAGGATTTCACTCTCACTATTTAGATAGCATAAAATTGGAAAGCTTCCTGGGGCAAGAAGAGACTTTCTAGGAAATGTAAGACAGACAATTTCAGAGCAGTGCATTCAGGATGCTTCTTGTCGGCACATTCTGTTTTCCATTTTCTGTTTTAATTTGAGTTTTCCTCATGATGTTGGCAGCTTTTAACTTGCATTTTTCGTGGTTTCTTGATGAGGGCTAAAAGTCAGCATTAGTCCATTTAGTCACAAGTTAATTTCCTCACATCCTCTGCTCCTGCCATTCCAATTCAGTTTTGGCATTGTTTCTGTCTTGCTAACGTTGTAGTAGTGATGTGTGCAGCAGCTTGCCACGGATTAACAAGGAAGAACTCACCAACTTCATAGATCTGGGGTTCTGACACTTGTAGTATTGTTGATCTCTGAGAGGAGAGCTTTTCCAGGAATTTGGGCAATTATGAATGCTTAATAGATGTGATATTTACCAAAGTAATCACTGCCCCTCACCCCAACCCGTTTAATCTAGTCCTTTGTAAAGAACATTCTAAAATTTTCTACATACAGCCTGCAGTTACACATTATATAGTATTCTTTTAGGACTTCATGGCTAGAGAGGGCTGGACTGGGCTGGATTCGTACAGGAATAGAGACCTCTCTGGGACACCTAGATATGTCTACAGTGCAATAAATACTTGTGGCTGGCCCATGTCATCTGACTCAGACACATGGGACTTGGGCTAAGGAGTTATAAAATTGTAATGTAGACATGCTTGGGTTTGGGCCTGAGCCCCAATGTCTACACCGGGTCTCAGACTCAATTTACCTTAGGGCTAGTGCCAGTCCTCAAATTCTCCCAGTGGGCCAGTAATATCACTCATGCCACCCAGAACCTGCTGCCCAAAACGCTGCCCCCCTCAACAAAACTCCACCGACCACCTGCCTAAGGCTCTGGGAGGGAGTTTGAGTGGGGGAGGTCTGGGGTAGGGGATTTGGGTACAGGCTCTGGGAGGGAGTTTGGATGCTGGGTGCAGGCTCTGGGCTGAGGCAGGGGGTGGGGATACAGGAGGAGGGGTGGAGTTGAAGGCTCTGGGAGGGATGAAGGCAGAGGGGTGCAAGCTCTGGGAGGGAGTTTGGGGACTGGGGGTATGTGGGGAGGAGGTGCAGGCTCTGGGATGGGGTTGGGAGGCAGGAGGGGGGGTGTGGGAAAGGGGTGGGGGTGCAGGCTCTGGGAGGGCGTTGGGAGTGCAGCGCTTACCTGCGGCTCCAAGGTGGGGCGGGCCAGGGAACCCCCACATACTGCTACTCCCTGCAGCTTCCCATTGGCCATAGGGGCATTTGGGGCAGGGGCAGTGTGTTCGCAGGCTGCAAACATGTGTTTGCAGGCTGCAGGTTTGCAGGCCGCAGATGGCCTGTGGGCCAGGAGTTTCAGACACCCCGTCTACCCTGCATAGCCCCACAACCCAAGCCCCGCAAGCCTGAGTCAATTGACACAGGCCAGCTGCAGGTGTTTAATTGCAATGTAGACATACCCCTAGATTCTGCTTTCTGAGCTGGCACTGAATGAATGCCCTGTGTTGCCAGAGATGCCATCTTTTGGAGATAGAAAACAGAGTCTTCATAATTAAAGATCCCATGGAATTTTTGAAAGAGCGAAAGTGTTAATTCCAGTGGCCTAGCTAAATCCCATCTTTGGAAATTATGTCCTACTGATCTAAAACACTGGCAGCAATTCCACATGATTTCTCTGCTTCCTGCCCTAAAATGTTGTGTAACATTGCTGTTAACTGTTAAATAGCTGCCTCATTCTACCTTAAAGGTGGCTGCAGTGTGGGTGAAGTGAATTCCTGTGTAGGCCTTACCTACTCCATGGGGTTGCTCTCAGACTTCATTAATGTTTTTGTTAAAGCTATTTCAGATCCTTAGAAGAAAAAGGCCCTCCTATATATCTACTATATAGCAAGGTATTCTTATCCAAAGGGGATGTTTCTAATCTAACAGGATCCCCTAGGGGTGTGTTCTAATCCCAAACTATTCAAAATCTTTATTAACAATCTGGAAGAAAATAAAAGTCATTACTGGTGTCATTTGCAGCTGACACAACAATTTGTGGAATGGTAAATAAGGATGGTGAAAGGTCAGTTATACAGATCAATCTGGATCACTTGGTAAGCAAGGTTCATTTGAGCAATATATTTTAATACACTCAAATGCAAGGAACAAACAAATACATCTAGGAACAAAGAATGTGGGTCACACAAAATGGAGGAATTATATCCTGGACTGCAGTGACATTGAAAAGGATTTAAGGGTCATGGTAGATAACCAACTGAACATGATGTCCCAGGGTAATGTAGCTAAGAGTCCAAATATAACAACTGGAGGAAGGGGAATATAAGGTAGGAACAGGGAGGTGATATTGCCTCCATTTATGAATTAGTGAGGGCATTACTAAAATACTGAATACAGCTCTGGTGTCCCCGCTTCAAGAAGGATGTTGAAAAATTGGAAAGAAATCAGAAGAAAACTATAAGATGATTTGAGGTCTGGAAAACATGATTTTTAGTAGGAAACTTAAGAAGTTCAAGCTATTTCATTTATCAAGAGAAGATTAAGACATGACTTAATCATGGTCTACAAGTACCTCAATGGAGAAGAGACTTCTGATAGTAAAGAGCTTTTTAGTCTAGCAGAAAAAGGACTAACAAAATCCAGTGGTTGAAAGTTGAAGCTAGACAAATTCTGACTGGAAATAAGGCACACATTTTAACAGTGAGGGTAATTAACCATTGGAACAACCTGTCTAACAAAGTGGTGGATTCCCCATCACTTAAAATATTTAAATAAAGATTTGGATATATTTCTAAAGATACGTTCTACCTCAGTACAGAAATTACGGGTGAGCTTCTTTGGCCTGTGTTATGAAGGAGGTCAGGCTATACAATCCTTTTGGTCCCACCTGGCCTTAAAAATCTATGAATTATTACATTTACTATATGCAACTAAATTTGAATCTGCTTTTACCTATTGTACTGTACTATTCTGCAAGACTCTGATCCTACTTACATTGAAGTCAATGGAAAAACTTCAGGAGAAGTTGGATTGTGCCTTAAGCCTTTTAAGAGCTATAAGACTTTGCCATTTTAATTTTCTTCTCACTGTGTGGGTCAGTTCTGTAAAGAACCTACAAACCCAAGGCAAATTTTATAATCAGTAGGACAAATGAATGCAAGTAATACTTTTCATCTGTTTGTCAAGGAACATACTGCAGCTGCATTTATTATAGACACTTTCCCTTCATGTGCTGCTTACTTGCATTCCATTATATTAATCAGCGTTACTGCTGTGTGCTGGAGTTGGCGTTCGGTCATTTCTTGTTTAAAGTAGGGATGTGTGGGAGGTTATTTGAGGACATACTGCTACATGACCTCATGCTATATTTTGTGATTCTTGTAGCATGGAATTTAACGGTGAAAATTGGGCTCAGTGGTTTGGAGAGCTATTAACAGAAGCAAAACTTACACTGTTAATATCATTGCTAAATTTAACAAATACTTTCTCTAATGGCTTGTTACTAGTTTTGTTATTTCTATAAGAATCAAGAACCAGCTCTTCTCTTAGTGCAAACCGTTGTTGCCCAATTGAAGTCAATGAAATACACTGATTTACATTTGTGGAGGCTCTAGTCCCAGATCTTCCGATGCAGCTATCACTTCAGACCCTAGGGAGACCATAGAGTCAGTCAGGGAGCCATTTCTACCAGAGTTTATCGTATGGCATGCAGCAGATGAAAAGATCCAGTTTCAAAAAATAGAAATGTTACAAAATGAAATGCCTTAAAGGACAGGTGCACTTTGTGTAGGATATTCCTCTTACACAGCAATGAAAATAGTGATATAAATATTGAACATCGTTCTAACCTTGTGCCGGAATACCGAACCACACACTATAGTTATGAAAAAATAAGACAAGCGGCATATAGCTTAATTTTAATCAGAATGTTTTTTTAAAAAATCATGCATGAGCAAATTATTCTATTTTATTTTTACATTGCTCTAACACTTGCAATGTTCCTGCTTGAATCTATTAATTGTTTTCTCAAGGGAGAGCAAAAAACTCTGAAGTGAAGGGTTAGATGAGGAGAGAAATCTTTAGCTACACATAAAGCTGTACTTTCCTGTGAAAACAATAATAACGGAATCCTTTTCTGAACAAAGTCCATGTCACTAGCTGTTACGTTGCTATTTTCAAAAGGTAGTAGTAGTAGAGGAAATGTGGCCTATTTGCCTAGGATGTGGACATCCAAAGTTCAATCCCCCATTTTCCCACATACTACCTTGGGCAAATCACATAAGGTAGAATTTTCAAAAGTGTCTACGTGATTTAGGAGCTTAAGCCCCATTGAATGTCAATGAAACTTTGGCTCTCAAGTTATGTAGGCCTAGATACACAAAGATATTTAGGCTCCTAACAGCCATTGATTTCAATGGACATTGGGAACCTAAATAGCTTTGTCGATCTGGGCCGTAGGTGCTTTCAAAAAGTTTACCATTAGTCTCCCTGTATCTTCCCAATCTGTAACAGCAGTTCCCTACTTCAAGGGGTGTGGTGAGGCTAAATATGTTAAAGACTTGTGTGGTGCTTAGGTACTTGGGGGCGGGGGCGGGAGGGGGGCAGCAGCTCATGAGTATCCGGGAGAGAGAGCAGAATAACAGTAGACTTGGATGGTGGATTTAGGTTTCGTGTTGCTAATCTAGAACAAACAGTCTCATCAAAGGGTATCTGAAGGAAGAAGAATCCTACATTGAATATGCGGTGCTCCATCCAGTGTATTCCAACCAACACAACTACAGTTAGACAATGGATTAGATGGAATAGTATGAAAACTGGAGAAGAGCCAGTATGCATTTAGGACAGCATGGTGAGGATGAGTGAGCATCAGCTTCAAATACATGCCACAAAATATATAAAATAAAGAGCTAAATATATAACAAAATATATTAAACACCTCTCTTATTCCCTAAATTGACTTTGAGAGGCCTCATTAGCACTTATTTACTTATTTATTTAACTTTATACCCTGAATTATAGTTTTATTGAGTTTTAGGCCAAAAGGGATGATAAAATCATCTAATCTGCCGTTCTGTCTATCACAAGCCATTAAATGTCACCCAGTTACTCCTACACTGAGCCCAATAATTTGGTGCACTTACAAAGAATTTAAAGCACATGCCAAAGTATATCTAGACTGATTAAATAAAAAATATCAAGAACTTTCTCTGCTTCCCCACTTAACCCTTCAATCCCCCTTCAGGAAAAGCTTGTCATAGCAGCTGGGCTCTGCACTACCACTTGCAAACTCAGACTGTCTGAAGACAGAGAGAGAGCAAACTTGAGTCAAGGGCTCTCAGATGAAAATGGCCGGCCACCCTGCCTCTTATGTACATTTTTGGGATGTTAGCTCATGTGCCTCAGCTGTTCCCAACGATTTGGTCGATATGTGGAGAGAGGAAGTTTGTCATTCAGCTGGGACCCAAACAGTGCTTAATTTGTGCCGGGGCTGAGCTCTGGCAAGCTCAGAGCTCAGCCCCGGCACCTCTAGGCTTAGCAGTTAATAGCCCTGGCACCTCTAGGCTTGCTGCATCAGATCTGAATGTAAAATATTTGCTTGAGCCCTGGCACCTAATTGCTGGATCCCTGGCTGGAGCCCTAATTCATTACAAATTAAGCACCAGATCTAAACTATTAGGAGCTGAAGTGAACTCCTGAAATGAGATGGTGGCCAGTACAGTCACTGAAACGTGTGTCTTCTGCTCCATGTGAGTAAGAGATTCAATAGGTGGGCAGTCAAGTTCTGCATCGACTACATTTCCTGAAACATCTCGAAGAAGAACTGGCTGTTGAGCACATTGTCAAGTCTGCAACAACACTTCAAATTATTTATTGTTTTAGGTCCTTGCTGGTAGTGATTAAGGCCTCAACCGGGCCCTATTGTGCTAGGCATTTACATCCTGTAAATTTTATTTTCAATTCAGAAGATTTCCCAGATATTCAACCTCTAAAATGATCGTGCAGTGCAAATTTTATTGATTGGCTCTCTTTATACATTGCTTCATTTTTTTTATGCATTCCAACAGACATGAGGGGAGAGAAAAAAAGAAGAAAGAACCAGGTAGTTAAATAATTAACATATTTTTTCTGATGTCAGCACTGCTCTGGCCTCAAATGATAGTTCTGATCAGTTTTAAAATTCAAGGTTTGGTGGTTTCTTGCTTGCGCCCAGTATTCTTAGCAATAGCACTGTTCAGCATAACTGCCCTCCTGAGCCCTGCTCTTCTGGGACTTCAGTTTAAGAATTAAGCAGCTGCTAAAATCACTCAGCATTCTGAGGCTGGGCTCATATCATAGCCAAAGAAGCAGCAAGAGACTCAGCACCCATTGCAGTGGGACAACCAAAGAGCTGCCAGAGCAGCTGTACTGGAGAGTGTTGGGTGTGGTTCTCACATCCTGATTGCCCTACTTCACTCAAGAAAAATAGCCTTCTGTTGCTCAAAAAATAGCAGCCTGTGTGACTGCCGAAGGTTCTGTGTTCAAGATCCGGCATTTCCTCACTTTCCAGTGCATCATTCTTTGAACAGTTTTTTTGATGTGTATTTTTGTTCACTAATGCACCATTGGGTGCTGAAAATGGGGGGTGCTTTTGAGAACCTGAGCTCAGCAAGAAAGCAATCAAGCGGGGAGGAAGCAGGGGGCCAGGATCAAACCCTGATCAGAGCTGGGTGGTAAAGGCAAAGCCCCTTCCCTGCTGGCACAATGGAGGGGCAGCTGGGCTAAATCTTAGTAGCTCCTGGGGTCACAACTGCAACTGTGTTACAAGGGCACCAAGTCTCCTAGAGCCCAGCTCCTCAAAGGTCTTTAAGCTTTGAATTCTAGGCAGTTGGCTGCATTGGGCCTTTACCGCCATCACAGTGGAGCACAGGGCTGGCTAGGAACCATGTGCTTAGGTTGGCACATTTTAAAGGGCAGCATTCTGGCCAGTCTTGGGGTGGCACATTCCAGCTCTCTCCTCTCCCCCCCGCCCCTTTTTTTTTTTTTTGCTTGGGACAGCAAATAAGTTAGAGCTGGCCCTATGAGGCAGAGGTGTTGACATGCATCATCCAGCCAGCAACACAATTCCCTCCCCACCCTTTGACAACCTGCAGAAGGCCTGCCCCCTTCCTAGCAAACTGCATCCCCTCTGCCCCTGCCTCTCCCAGTGTTTCCCCAGCCCTGCCACTAGGGTGACCAGCTGTCCCCACTGTGGGGTCTTTTTCTTACACAGGCTCCTATTACCCCCTCACCCCTTATCCTGATTTTTCACACTTGCTGTCTGGTCACCCCGATACCTGCCACTGTCGGGCAGTGCAGCTCCCTCTTCCTGACCAACCGGCTCGTGCACCCTGGGGCCGGAGTTGCACCTCGCTGCTCTTCTCCTTCCCCACCCTCCAGCCCTTTGGCCCCGCTCTGGATGCGGTGTGCCCCGCTGCCCCTTGGGGAGCGGGGCCAGCGGGCGAGTACGGGCAGAGCGAGGGCAGGGGCTTCAGCAGATGCAACGGAGCATGCTGAGCGCGAGGCTGCCCCGGCCCGGCCCCCGGGGGGCAGCGCGGCGCGGGGAGGGAGAGCGAGGGGGCGGCGGCCGGAAGGCGGGGAGGGGGAGCGGCCGGACTGAGCCGCGGCAGCAGCAGTAGGACCGGCTCGGCGGCTGCCCCGTGAAGCCCGGCCCCAGGCGCGGCGCTCGCACCATGGCTCTGTGCGGGAGCAGCTGGCTGGCCAATGAGGGGAGCAAGCACCTCTGTCTGGTAGGATGCTGCGGGGCGCGCCGGGCGCAGCCTCTGCCCGCCGCGAACTTCGCCCAGAGAAACTTGGAGCCCAGAGCCGCCCCGGGGCTGGGGGGACCGCGCCCCGGCCGAGGCCCCGCGGGCCGGGCGCTGCTGAGGAGCCGCCTGCCCGGCTCCAGGCAGGGCGGTGCGGTGCGCGCACGTGGATCCTCCGTGCCCTGCCTGGCTCGGTGTATGGGGGCACCCACGCAGCCCTGCCTGAAGTGTGCTTCCCACGCGCGCGTGCATCGCAGGGGCAGGGGTTCTACCGGCACGCGCATGTCAGGCATGGTTGGGTGGCTAATGTGCATTGTGTGTGTATTAGGGATGTGTGTGTATAAATGCAGGGTGTGTGTGTGTGTGTGTGTATAAATGCAGGGGTGTGTGTGTAGAGTCACGTGTGAACTAAATAAGCATAGGTGCTTGGATAGGCTGACTAGACAGCAAGTGTGAAAAATGTGAATGGGGAGTGATAGGCGCCTATATAAGAAAAATCCCCAAATATCAGGACTGTCCCTATAAAATCGGGACATCTGGTCACCCTGTACTGGGACTAGGGATGCTGGGGGTGCTGCTGCACCCCCTGGCTTGAAGTGGTTTCCATCACATAAAGGGTTTACGGTTTGGTTCAGTGACCCTCAGCACTTGCATTACAAAAAATTGTTTCAGCACCTCTATAAATAAAGGGTAATGAATGTGTGTGCATCTATGTATGGTGCATGTGGGTTTGATCTATGTTATAACCTCTCTCCCAGGGCTGGGGCAGACAAAGCATGGATCTCATTTGAAAATGTGCATTTCCTTGCTTAGGTCTCATAATTTGTCTTTTCCTTCACTATTTATTTATTTAATCATTGGTTCTTTAATAGGAGCATCTAACTCCATAAGTTTTGATAGACAGTTTGCATGCAAGATGCTACGTAAGACTGTAAAAGACTGAACCTCGAATGCAAACTATTGGGAGGCTGGCTGAGAAGAAAAAGTTTTACAGCCAGCAAGGGCTGTTTTTGTAATGTCTTTCCGCTCGTTTTCTCGTTCAGCTGCAAAATCCTTAGAGAGCTCATTGCGTGTGTACTGTGTGAGGGAAAGAAATATTGAGAAGTTCTGGATTGTACATGTGCCTTTCACTTACATGCATTCTTTCTTGTCTTGTTCGTTTTAGCTTTTCTGGCTCTCCCTGAATGTATGGCTCTTCTGGAAAACCTTCCTGCTGTATTACCATGGGCCACAATACTACTACTTACATCAGATGCTGGGTGTAAGTGAACCTTTTCCCAAGGCGGTGGGGTGGGGTGTTGGGAGCAGAAATGCTTTGCTGAGGGAAGAATTGGGCTGTTTAGTAGCCCTTGAAAGTGGGGGGCAATGGAGGATCAATAAGAAATTTACTATGAGATTGTTGACATTTTTGTGGGGTTAGCAAGTCGAGAGTGTTGAGAACAATCTCTATGTTGGAGTGAACAAAGGGTAAGGAGACAGTCAAGTGGCTAGGAAACTGCAGTCACATTTAAAAGATCTGAGACTGTAAACCTGATCACAGATGACTGGGGCTTTAGTTTTTAGTCATCATAACATTAGCAAGCTTGTGGGCTTCTTCTGGTGAGCTTTTATGCCAGTTCTCATGATGTATACTTCTTAGGGGAGTTGTTTTGTTAGCTCTCTTAGGCCTGGGCTACACTGGCGGGTGATTCAAACTAAGATACACAACTTCAGCTGTGCTATTCGTGTAGCTGAAGTCGAAGTATCTTAGTTCGACTTTCCTGGCTGTTCTCATGGCAGCGAGTCAACTGCAGCGGCTCCTCTGTCAATTCCGCTTACTCCTCCGGCCGAGGAGTACAGGCGTCGATTCGGGGATCGATTTATCACATCTAGATGAGACGCGGGCAGTATAGACGTACCCTACGTCTTCCTGCCTCTGCATCTCATTTTCATGCTTCCTCTGTGCTTGGCTAATAAATAATTATAAGCTACATCATTTTTGCCTTAATTTCTGGCTATCAGTATGAAAAAGATGGCTTCTACCAGTATAATTCTGACATCTCCACTTTGCCTTAGCAATGACGACCCACAAGAAATAGTTTCTAGGTGGTGAGATGTAGGTCTTTTATTTTTTTTTCTTGAAGTTATCAGTATCTCCTGAGTAGGTACAATTAGCTTGCATTGTGAATTGTCCAGAGGAATTGGGCAATGGGGAAATCACATAATGAGGAAAATCTGGCCTGTCTATGTCTTAGTCCCCCATCCATAAAATGGGTATGAATACTTCTCTAGCTCACAAGGGTGTTGTGAGCACAAATGTATTAAAGGCAGTGAGAGGCACAGATACAGAGCTAATAAATAGGACCTTAGATACATCTATTAGTCAGAGGCTGATGGGAAAGGAGTTCCTGTTCTGATTCAGGAACACTACCTGAGCAAGAATCCCAGCATTCTTTCAGTAACTGCGGATGGAACAGTGCTTGTTATTTGCCTGTCACTATTAAATTTAATCCTTTTTCCATATAGAATATGACCCAGGGCCAGATTTTTCTCATTATATTTTTCCCCTATGCACATTCCCCCTGGACAGTTTACAATGCAAGCTATATAGTGTGTGTGTGTGTGCCTATAAATAAGCCACCGTGCTTACCACTACATTAAACTGAGTAAATAAAAATCTGTATTTTTAAGTGGAGAAAAAAAGCATGCAAAATAGTTTCTTAACTTCTTAACACCCCCGCATTGTTTTTGCCCATCCATTTTTGGATAACTCTGAAATGGCCAACAAGTCATTAATGAAAGAAATTACCTTTTGGGTATGAGACCGTACTGGAGAAGTTGCATCCCGAAAAGGAACTTGTTGGGGGTGTATTACATAACTGAAAATGGAAGTGAAAAGAGAAGTGCAGTTTCATCCTTTAGGTATACTGGTACTGCTGCACATAGCATTTTGCAATATATTATGTTGATGTCTTCTTTATTTCTTGCTTGGAATATGGTCCAGATGATACAGTGGCTTCAGATCTCTTTTGCTGCTGCTTTATCATGATAAAGACTTTGCTATTTGAGGTCAAGTTCTGCAAATTTCTGGTGCAACCCGGCTGGAGTCTGTTTTTCCCACTACAATCTGGAGGGAATTAGGCATCTTGAAACTTTGTTTGCTTTAACGTACTATTTTATATTTAGTTGCCTTGTAACCAAGGGGTGCCAAATGTGTTTATCAGTCTGCTTCTTCCAGTAGGTGTTTCATGTAGCAAAAATTGTTACTGGAAGCTTTCATTTTTTCCTTTATTGTTTGAGCTCCTCTTCTTATATTGGGATTTCACAATATTGTTTAAGGCTTTAACCCATGTATCCAATTGTCAACATAGTCCACGCTTGATTTGGAGGCAATTTGCTGCTTATTACATTGTTCTGTCTGCCTTCTCTTTCTGCCATTCTGGTGTTTTGCAGTTTCCTTTAACACTTTTTCTTCTCTTCTCAGACTCAACAGTTCAATAATGCTATTTAGGGTTATCATCTACTAAGAGCCAACAAAGAGCTCATTCATTGCACTGTACAGATCTTTAACATTCATTGTTTGCTTTTTTAATTCTTTCCCACTCAGGCGGCAGTGCTCGCATTAAGGATGTCTATAGGAACATTTTTGGGAGGCCTCTTGCTGTTGTGCTACCTCAGATGGTGCTTCACCCATAGTAGCATCACTGGGAGCATTAACGCACACAATGCTCAAGAAGCCACTAGCATTTTTACCACTGTCTCTTCTAGAACTGTGATAAAAATACCAGAGTCCTGTTTACATTGCCACTGGAGCTTAGATACTAGGGCAGTGAGCACAGAGTAAGTACTTACATAGAAGAGACTAGGTGCAGTGATATCTGTGCAGTGGAGGGATATTTCCGTTAATAGTCTAGTATAGACAAGGCCTTAGAATGAAAGTAGACATATTAAACCTCGAAGAGCTAATTTTACTTTCAACCAGTCTTGCCTGGGTCAATTAACTCCCCTGAGACTGAGATGAGTACAGTGTGTTTCCTGATCGTTATTGATGTTTACATTATAGTCTACATGATAAGGTGTGCACCTCATGACAAAGGAGGATGAATTCAACAGAAATATGGAAAAAAGGGGCGGGCAGAAGGGGGAAATCCCAGAAAGAGCAACACTTCTCAATAAACCGTGACCCAGACAGGATTAGCGATCGAAACATCTCAAAAGAGAAGCCTCTTTGGGCCTGATCCTGCAACCTGTGCCCTTTAAGGAGCTGAGAACCCTTCTCCCACAACTGATTCCCTGGGAGTTTAGGGCACACAATATCTGGCAAGATCATCCTTTCACAGTCTTCTGGTAAAGAGTGTTTAAAGGAGTCTCATTCTTCAGAAGGGGATTATGTTCCTTCAAAGGGAGCGTGATATAAAATGCCCACATACCTAGAAGGACAGGAAATGCATGTGTCACACAGTTGTGCTGACAAAAGGCTGATCTTCATTTTCTAGCTTCATGTCACCTGCTCTGGGACAGGGCACTGTTATGTCTTCCCTGATTTTGAAAAATAAAATGCAAATAAAATCCTATATCAGGCCAACTGCCCCGTCCCCCCAAAATTAATATGGCTAGGTAATAAAACACAAAGAGCTGTCTAAGCAGGAGATCAGTGTAGGCTCTGATGGCTTCTGTTACACTTCAAACAGTGACTTACTTTGCTCAGGTAGGTTGTGTCATTGTCTCCAGCTGAGTTACAGAGCTCATATGGTACATGCAAGTCACATATATAATGTGTACATGCACTGGATATAGAGAAAGAAACAGACAAAAAACCAAAAACAGTCTTAGAGGAGTAGCCTGGATTAATGGGTTCCAAGTGGTGTAGAAAGAAAATGACTCATACAGTTAGCCACAAGAATTTAGAGCTTCAGTATTGTTGTGAAGACCATTCCCCTATGTGGGGGAAGGGACTAAATCTGCTGCTGATGTTTGCTTTCTTCTGCCCCCTTCCCTTCCCTAATCTGCATTAGATTCTGATCTCAGTTACACCAGTGTAAATTTAGAGTAACTCTGTTGATTTCAGTAGTTACTCCAGATTTACCCCAGTGTAACTGAGATTAGAGTCTGGTTCCTAATTTTTGTATATATATATGAAAACATTAGATATAGATATATCTGAAAATATATGACCATATGTCAAACATTTAAAAACTGCCTGACTCCAGTGTGCCCCCCATGATTTAACATAACTTTAAAATAATTGCAATTAATTGAGGATGGGATTACTTAGCTCTCTGCCTCTAAAGTGCCCTCTTTTAGGAACAAGTACAGTCTAAAATGAGGTGTTAAAATGTTCTGGTAGATTTTTTCCTCCCACTTCCATTTTCTGGAAATAAATCAATCCAGCCAGAAAAGTTGTTTTTGCCAAAGTTCCAGCCAAATTTGTCTGAGTTTAGGGGTATGAATAAGTTTTATTTAAAAAGCACCTGATCTCTACCAAGATCAAACTCCAAACTTTTCTTTCATCCCAGATTATAAAGTGTGTGACATTTGCATGTACTCTGTGATCAGGAATAAGGAAAAAATACACTGTACAAAGAAAAGGCAAATGAATAACAAGTTAAGTGTGCAGTGGAGCCTGCGTCACCCACAGAGGTCCTGTAAATAATTTTGATTCAGAGAAACTGAGGCATGGATGGAAGTTCACTGATGGGCTCAGTCTTGGTCCTTTTATTTTGTGCTTCAAGATGAGTTTCACATGTAAAATAATACCCTTATAGAGATCTTATCCGTGAGCTCCTTTCTAATGCATTTCCTGAACTTAATATTAGATTTCAGTGCATGCAACTGAGACATTAACTTTCATCTTAATGTTGTTGATAACTTTGCTTGAGAACTTTGGGGCACCATGTGGTTTATATTAATGATAAATAATTATAGTCTCTTCTTGTGCTAATGCTGAAATATCCTGCTTAACCCAAGAAAAGCGTATTTCTTCCATTACAGCATTCCTCCAGCATCCCCCTGCAGCAGCACCCAGAGAACCAGGAACCAGTTGTGACTCCCTGGTTCTTTGCTTCAGCCCAGGTTAGAGCAGCCTGGGGACTTACCCTGATTGACATGTTTCAGCTGGCAGTGGTACCCATGGGATCCCGTGTTGCTGGGGATAGCTGGAGAGCAGTGCACTCCAGCCATTCTTGATCCTGGGGTGAGGGATAGCTCAGTGGTTTGAGCATTGGCCTGTTAAACCCAGCGTTGTGAGTTTAATCCTCAACTCAATCCACAACCCAGAATCTTTGTGGTCAGCTGGTGCCAATACAGCATGCAAAGAGCCTGCTGTCTCTCTCAGTCATGCTGGTGTAACTGAGCTGAAGTCAGTGGAGTCATGCCGGTGTAACACAAGTGTAAGTGAATTCTGAATCAGGCCCAATAACTTTCTGTGAGTTACTTCTGGGAAGAGAGGGATATGTGAAAATCTGTGTGTGACAGGATCCCCAGGGTCTAACCTGGGACCATGAGACCACTATGCCCCCTTTACTTCATATTCTGGGTTGTCTCTTACAGTACTTTACTAGCGGCAAGCACTAAACCTCTCTAGGAGCCCCAAACCCAGCTAGATTGCCTGAATGCTCCCAGAGCCACTTATGGATCACACATAACCTTTCCCCTGATACCGCATAAGGCATGGCATATGGCACTAGCCAAATCCCACAGCTCCCAGCCCTGCATCCTAGGAATATAACATCTTGCACTGCTCAAGACCCTTTGTTGAGCAATGCAAGGTTATTAATTGATTTACTACTTCATCAATGGAAAGTGGATATACACAAGACGTTGTGACATGAGCAGATTTACCAAGCAGTTCAGTCACACTCACTTGTAAAGATAAACATTAAAAAAGTGTATTGATTATAAAAGACAGATTTTAAGGGGTTATAAGTGAATATGATCAGCAAATCATAATCT
Organism: Dermatemys mawii; assembly: GCA_007922305.1. Lineage (NCBI taxonomy): Eukaryota > Metazoa > Chordata > Testudines > Dermatemydidae > Dermatemys > Dermatemys mawii. The sequence continues at coordinate 15,307,726 of ML677344.1, read as the reverse complement.
TACCCCTAATACCTCATATGGCATGCTTCATATGAAATATCACAATTATATATAAATGATTAATATGGAGACTACAGGGCGCTCCCCTGAGGTATAGTGTGTCACACTATGTTTGTGTAAATTAGTGGTAGACGAACCAGTTCAGATGAAATCAGATAAAATACCCACTCTGCATACTAAAGCAGAACTGAGCCATTTTGAAGTTTGGGGAAAAGACTCTGGGCAAACTTCCTGTTGCACTCCTCCTCGTTTTGATGGTGGAAGATGGAGTGCTGAAATGCTGCATACAGTGCTTTCCTTAAGCTATTTCCAGCCCACATGATGTAGGCATGGTTCAAATTTTTTGAGTGCTCCTTCAATTGGAATCATTAGAGTATGTCTACATAGTCCAGGGGAGCAAGACCCCAGCTCGGGTCAACAGATTTGAGCTTGCTGGGCTTATATTACAGTGCTAAAAATAGCTGTATAGTTGTTGCATTAACAGAGTCATAGCAGCAAGTCAAGGGAGGTGGTAGTACCACTCTACTTGATTCTGGTCAGGCCTCAGCTGAAGTACTGTATCCAGTTTTGGTCACCAATGTATACAAAAGATGTGGAGAAACTGGAAAAAATCCAGAAGTGAGTGACAAAGATGATCAAAGGGATGGAATGCAAGCCATGTGAGCAAAGGCAGAGAGAACTGGGTATGTTTAGTTTGGGAAAGAGGAGATTGAGGGGGGACATGAAAACAGTCTTCAAATACTTGAAAGGCTGCCATAAAAAAGATGGAGAAAAGTTGTTCTCTCTTGCCACAGAGCAAGAAACAAGAGGCAGTGGGTTCAAACTACAGCATAGCAGATTTAGATTAAATCTGAGGAAAAACTTCCTAACTGTAAGAACAGTAGGACAGTGAAACAGTCTGCCTAGGGAGGTTGTAGAAGCTTCTTAACTGCAGATTTTGAAGGCTGGATAACCATCTGTCTTGGATGGTTTAGACAAAACAAATCCTACATCTTGGCAGGGGTTAACCTAGATGACCCTTGTGGTTCCTTCTAACCCTATGGTTCTATGATTCTGGTAAGAAATAATTTCATATATTTAATAATGTTCAAGACAGTAATCACTCTGGGCTCAGCTAACCATAGACATGGGATTCCATTGTAATTTTATGTGAGATAATCACATCTAATTACTATTATTTATTATTTGTGTTACTGTAATGCCTAGGAACCCCAGTCGTGGACAAGCACACCATTATGCTAGGTGCTGTACAAACAGAGCAACAAAACAAAACATGGCCCTTGCCTCCAGGGGTGGGCAAACATTTTGGCCCGAGAGCCAAATCAGGATTGTGAAACTGTATGGAGGGCCGAGTAGGGAAGGCTGTGCCTCCCCAAACAGCCTAGCCCCTGCCCCCATCCACTCCCTCCAACTTCCCGACCCCTGACTGCCCCCCTCAGAACCTTTGACCCATCCAACCCCTCCTGCTCTTTGTCCCTGACTGCTCCCTCCAGGGGCCCCACCCCCTATCCAAACCCCCTTCTCCCTGTCCCCTGATTGCCCCAACCCCTATCTATACCCCCACTCCTAACTGCCCCCTGAACCCCACCCCTTATCCACCCCCCCCCCGAACCTCCACCCCATCCAACTGCCTCCTGCTCCCTGTCCCCTGACTGCCTCCCGGGACTCCCTGCCCCTTATACAACCCCCTCTTCCTGCTCCTTCAATGCTGCCTGGCACGAGTGGTGGGCCAGAGCTGCAGTGGAGAGGGGAAAGCAGGGGAGGGGCCGGGGTCTAGCCTTCCCGGCTGGGAGCTTGCAATCTGATAAAGGCGCTGTTAGATAATGGCTGCATGAATGCTGTACATGCCAACCCAAGCAGAAATATCCTGTTCAATATACTTGTGATGTATCACATGTGCCAGATAACAGAAGTTATCAAGTTTACCAGTTGCTTTGCTTATTATTCTTGAGCTTTGGTATGCTTACTCTTAGCACTTTCATTTTATTTCTGGATTTTGTATAAACTGTAGTTCAAATCATTGCTGTGTTTCTCATTTCATCATTGAGATTCTCTAACTTTTTCTTGGTGTCAAAAGCCACTAATGAAAATGTTAAAAAACTTGACATTAAAGTGTTTAAAATTATTCCTTTGACACACACAGCTCATTTCTAGACTTGCTTTACAGAAATAATAATGAATGAAAATAGCATCAAACTCAAGCATTCTCATACAATCTGTGCGTATTTCAGGTACCTGTTGGCTTTGTGGCCAAACTCACTACAAAGAGATGAGACATATGCGGGAGAATCATCCGCTATTGCAAACTCCGTCCACAGTTTCCTTACTCAGTACTGGGGATTGCTGGGCCTAAAGTGTGCAAGTGATTTCTGATCCTTCTGTAGGAAAGGTACCATGTAAAAATAAGATCATTGTTACCATCACTTCTTTTCTGTAGCTCCGTGCCTGGTAGCGATCCACAGGATTTTGTCCCCTCTGTCCTTTATACAATAATCTGTAATCAATACTTAGGGATCACTTCATCTATCACTGTAATGTAGCCCCTCTGGGATGGAATGTGGCACTCCTAAATAGTACACAGCACCTCTAAATAACAGGACAGGAATCAAAGAATATTTTCTCCTGCTCAGACTATGGTGTAGAGCAGGGGTCTCCAAACTTTATGGGGCTATAGCAGATTTTTGAAGGGGCTTCGCGGGCCAAAGCAACTGTGAAAAAATTCAATATATGCAAAGTCCCCCCCTTTGCTCCTCCGGCCACTGCCACCCCCGCCACCCTTTGCTCCTCTGGCCGCTGCTGCGGAGGCACTCACCCCTCCGCACATGGGACTGCTGGCAGCAGCTCGTGAGGGGAGGGTAGCGGTGGCTTCTCCACATGCCTGCTCAGCTGGAGGGCCAGACAAATTGAAGCCGTGGGCCAGATCCGGCCCCCGGGCCGTAGTTTGGAGACCCCTTGTATAGAGGATGAGTTAATACTGTTTGGGCAGTATAATTAGCCACATCAGAAATCGGCCAAGAAACCAGGGTTATTACCCCTGCCTTTATAAAATGTGCCTGGGATCTTTAATGAGTATAACGGGTTTAGATCTTAGTTTTATGCCTCATCAGGAAGACAGTGCCTCCTCTAATGTTACAGTGGATGTAGTCTTGGTTGACATGTACCTGTGTGAATTCTAAATAAGAAGTGTATGTTAATTATTTTATATGAGAGTGTATGTGTGTGTATCTGTAATATTAGAGCTGCTGGAAAAATTGTATTTTCCACAAAAAAGTTTAGAAAGAAATGACAAATTTTCATTTGTTTCCAAAACAACTTCACAGGGTTTTTTCGCCCCCAACTAACTGTATACTGACCCTCCTCTCCTGATTTCTCCCTTTCTTTCTTTTTTTTTTTTTCCTTTCCGCTCCCCTAAAGAAAGGGAGAGAAACCTGGAATTGTTTTGATTACATTTGAGGTTACATGTTACAAAAATAGCTACTGTATGTTTTATTTTTTTTAAAAAAAGGACAAAAATTTCAGTCAGCCATAACTTATAAATTGATACTATATTTTTATTTTTTTATATTTTAAAAATACACATACATAAAACGTACACAAAAATGACTTGTCTTTTAATAGGTATACTTTTTAAATTCATTTTTGTGTGTGTGTGAGATGTGTTTCTACAGAAGTCCCGCAGGAGTAAAAATTATTTATCTACTGACAGTCTAACTATATCTTTTGTAAAAGCTAACAGAAAAATGAAAATTCAAACTAATAACTGGGAGAGCTGCTGTAAATTGCTAAATTTTGTGAGTTAACAAATGAATGAGCAAACACTGTTCAATAAGACAACAAAATACAGGATTAAGGCATCACAAGGGGTACTTTGCTTCTTTATTTGAAGAGTGGTTTATGTTTAATTACTTAGAATCCAAGTGGACCGGTAAACGTTATGTAGCATATTTTATAAAAGCTTTAGTGAGTGGAGTTCCAGCTATCAACTCCCCACTGCTGATTTGGGTCCAAGTTAGGGAATGTGCTTGTTAGCACCGTGTGAATTGATAAGGACCTACTGTGAGTCTATTCCAACAGTCTCTGAAACTGCACAATTATTTCCATTTTAGCTGAATTAGTGTATGACATTGTTCTTTGGCTCATTTATCACAAAGTCATTAAATTTTAGTTAAGTGGCTAATGAGGATCTTCATGCTGTTTAGTCCTTTTCTCCTCTTTAACTATGGCTGTTTAACCCCTCTGGTCACTTAGATGGTGGTTGCACCATTGACATTAGTGTTGTTTTTGATTTATTCCATTCTGTGTGCTTGTGAGCATTGCTTAGGGTGGCAGTTCTTTCCAAGTGAGAGGTCACCTTTTGACATAAAATGAGGCCAGTCCAATTCCTTCTGAAGTCAAAATGAGTCTTTCCATTGGCTTTGATGGGAGTTGGATCAGGCCCACGATTAGGTCAACAAATCCTCACAGCAGATTTTCTCTCTTCTTTTACATAGCTAGATCTGAATTATAGCTATAGTTACTTATGGGGCTGAGTCCTGCCCCTTATGAAAACTTTCCAGATTCTTCTGCTTTCAGAGGCAACAGCTGGGCATCTCCAAGCTCCTCTAGGGAAGAAGAAAGAATTCTTTTAATTACTCTACAGTAGGGTGACCAGACGTCCCTATTTTATAGGGACAATCCCGACATTTGGGGCTTTCTCTTATATAAGTACCTATTAACCCCCACCTCGTCCTGATTTTTCACATTTGCTGTCTGGTCACCCTACTCAACATGGTCTTCAAAACTGTTTCTTTGGTACAAGTTTAGTTCATTTTGCCATTAAGGATGTAATATATCTTTTGTTACAATCTATCATAGCCCCCCCCCCCCCCATAACCATAGTACTTGAGCTGCTCACAATCATTAGTGCATTTATCCCCACAACTCCCCTATCAGGGAAGTACTATTATTTATTTATAGGAGTAACTAAGGCACAAAGAGCCCAAGGGTCACATAGGAAACCTGTGCTAGAGCAAGGAATTGAATCTGGGTCTCCTAAATCCTAGTCTAGCATCCTACCCACTCAACCATACTATCGCTCTATAATCTGATTCTTGGTGTATTTGTTCAGCTAGGATTGTGCATTAGCAGAGCGTCAGCATCTGTCCTCAACATGAACTGCAGCCTGGTCCTTCTACCGATGTGCCGTATTCTCCTGGCCTTCCTCCGAGGAGCTCAGAAGGTAAACAATGTTTAGAATATAATCAGGTAACAAGGACCATGCACTTAGACAGATTCCTAAGAAATATTAGAAAGGTTGCAGTACACACATATTTAGTTATTATTCATTTGCTTGGCTGTTTATAGTGCTGGTCTGCAGACAGGTATCCTAGGTATGCGTGGTAGATGCATTGTTTGTGGACCCAGCTCCAGATCCCTAGTAGCTGGGTTGGACCCAGTGCTAAGAACATTTCTTGCTTTGGTAAGTAAGGTCATCGTGTGTCTGTGTGCACAAGAAGACTGAGAGCAAGTGAAGCCTTACTCGCTGTTTCCTCTCTTACTCAATAGCTGGTGTGTGCTTTGAATATCAGGACTATTCACTCCTACCTTAACACAGAGAAAGGTGGTCTGTGGCCCCATTCCAAGCCATGCAGCGAGGAAATACAGAGCACCAAGAATAGGAAAGTGGACATACCTCCCTTATTCTGCAGCTCTACGCTGCCTCCAGGGTGAGCTATTGGACTTGATTGAATCCCAAATAAATAACATAGTGGGCATCCTGGAAAGAGAAATCTGACAAACTAAAGAAGGTTTGGTCTCTAAATAGCCATTAAATAGTAATTTCGATGGGTTACTCATTAGTTACTTGTGACAAAAATCTAAGTAACACTACTCAAGTAATACAGACTTACTGGATGCCTGAGGCACTTTTAGGATGGTTGCAAACTGAAGATAACTGTTGTCCTTATCCTGTGTCCTCTGTCTTGTGCCTGACAATGATATGCACAGTGAACAAATGCACAGTGTAAACAAATACGTTGTCCTGTGCTATTGGTCATTTACATTAAAGAAGTTCATTCACTTTTAGTGTATAGACTCATAAATTGTAATGCCAGAAGGGGCTATTATGCTGATCTAGTCTGAGCTCCTGAATAACACACGCCAAACAACATCTTCTAGTAACTTCTGCATCAAGCCTAAGGAGTTACCCTATTGTCTCTAATCCTGTTCCTACTAAATGTAGGTGTTGTGATAAAATAGCATTAAGTTTCGTATGAAAGTTAATTTGACAAAGAAATCACGTCTAGAACATCAATTACTTTTAACTTTATTTTCCATTGCTTCATTTTAGAAGAGAGATTGCTTGAATTCTTTTTTTTATTAGGTTGCCAGCAGGAAAACAAGAAGGCTGTTGGATAAAAGTAAAACTTTCCACGTAACATGTGGTGTTACTATATGTGTCTTTTCGGGTAAGGTTTTATTGTGCGTAGCACTAGCTCATGTGGGAAGAATATTAAACAATACAAGTCACTTGTGGCATTTCTTGTGCCTTATGTTTTGGGGTAGTTTTTCCTCTGTGTTTCTTTGTTTAGATGCATGAATGTTTTCTCAGACATTTTTGAAGGCTGGGATCTAAATCTGGGTGGAAAGACTTTCCTTAAAAGTTACAGGTTCTGAAGTGTCAGTTCTTATTTCATATATGAAATCAAATTAAAAGCTGCCAGCCTAGCTGATTTTAGACCACATGTAATCAATTTAATTGAGGAGGTATGGATATTAGAGATGAAAAGACCAATTGCAAACATGTGGGCAATACAGGTAAATATCTCAAAATATTGCCACTTTCAGTGGAGTGTTAACATAATTTTGACACAGTTGTTTGATTCAGTCTCTCAATCAGAATTATAATGGGAAAATAAATTACAGTATTTTAAAAGGTTCAAAATGAGTAGTATTTTCATATCAGCCTCTCTGTCTAACTCACTCGTACAAAAATAGAATATGGTGTCTTAGAACTGGTCTTGTTTCCCCTAAAGCGAATGGGAGTTTTCCAATCAACTTCAGTCAGAGCTGGATCAGTTCCATAAAGAAGGTTCTTATATAAAATCTGCAGGTCAGTAAATTTAATGTTCCAAATATGCAAAGGAAAATGATAAACAGGTAATTGACATATGAAGTCTAGGAGTAGGACAGACTAAATTATAATGATGGAATCAGCCTATTAAGTCACTTGGGACCCAGATCTACTAACTCAAATATGTAAGAATAGGGATCCACCTACACATATGAGCTATCAGTGTTATAAGGCTTCACATAATCTTCAAAATGCAGTTCAGTGAACTGAGATTTGTTCTGTTTTATAGTCTTACATGTTGCCGCACACTTGGTGAATGTCCTTAACTTCTCTGTGAACTATACTGAAGAATTTTTGGCACTAAATGCAGCAAACTACCGCGGTGAGGTAGGTAATCTGTTTTTATATTTTCCTTGAAATAGTTGTAACTTGTATGGTGCCTTATAGTTTCCAGAAGTGATCTGTACAGTGGTGCTTGTCTTATATACTGTGAAAATGCAGTAACATGTTAATTTTTTTTCTTCCTTTTGATGGCTAGAGTACTAGTATTGGAGTCAGGAGACTTGGCTATGCCACTGACTTACTGTGCGACCTTGAGCAAGTTATTTCACTTATTTATTTATATTTTATTAGTCTCCCTCCCCCAAAAATAAGGGTAGAAAAAGACAAAAAAGTAAAGGAATGGTAAGGGGGAGGGAAAGGAAAGAAAGGAAAGGGAAGGAAAAGGAGAGCAACAGCTTGGTTTCTATCTGCTAGGAATTAAAGATTTCTAAAAAGTTAGAGCACATCATTGCCTATTTGTCTTGGGGTCCCTCTTTTCCAAAATATTACCTGCTCTTTAGCTGTCAGGATGTCCAAATTGCTGAGCCAGGCTCCTGTCCCTGGAGGCCGACTGCTTTTCTGTTTATGTAACATGAATTGTTTGGCTACAAGCACTGCTCTAGAGAACCAAGCTTTCTATGGAGGTGGAGAGTTTCCAGGATGATGGTTTAATTTTTAAGGGGTATCCATTATCATGTTAATCCCCCTACTGACTTCTAACCAAAAGGATTGAGAGTTCCCAAACGTGAGCCAGTGTGGTTTTGGGAGACCCACATCTCCAGCAGCAGTCTCCACCACTGCCTTGCTCTGTGCTCTTTCGCAAGTCACTTCATTGGTCTATGCCTTAGTTTACTGCCCTCACTGCTGCTGGGCAAGCCTTGATGAATCATTTATGCCACTATGATTGTCCATGTCATTAAACCTTATTAAATGGGAGAGGCAGGAGAAGAGATGTTGCAGTTGCAGCATTGTGCAGACAGTGTAATATGATATATGAAGCACGACAAGATTTGGGCCAGTCTTGCTCTCATTCAAGTCAATGGCAAAACTGCTGTTGGCTTGAATGGGAACAGTATCAGATACTTTTATTATGGCTTTAGTTGGATGCCTGGATTAGGCTGGAAGCTGCATTCTGCTTGCCATTCTCAGCTGACTTTTCTATCTCTGATGTAGCCTCCTTAAGTCATATTAGAATGTAGTGCCTAAAGTCATTTGGGGGAAACACTCTGGCCTTAGGAAGTCTTAAAATCTTCTCCTGCCTTTGCACTGCCTACAGGAGTAATGCTCCCACAGGCTTCCCCACTGTGCATTTCTCCCTAACTCTTCTTTTGGGTGATAGGCTTTGCCCGAAGTTGTGGGAGAAGAGGAATTATTTAGTGATTACAAGACCAGCATTAGTTTATGCTCACAGAATCCTTTGGAAGTTGAATGGAGTAATGATTCCGTGGAGGATGACTGTCTCCTTTGCTCTGTAATTGCTTCTTCCCACAGCCTGCCCCTTTCACCCATGATCCTCATGGATCTGGTGTTCACTACCAAAAAAAAATAAAAATGGTGTGTTCTTAACTTGAATTAATGAACCTGAGGCAAAATCCCGGTGGAGACAAGACAGTTAGAAGTTTTCACATGAGTTAGGAGGTTGAGTTACAGCCTATGGAGGAGCCTTGTCTTTAACTCAACCAGCTAATTCATACAAAGACTACTAGCTGCCTTGCCTCCACTAGGATTTTATCTCAAGGTAGTTAACTCGAGTTAAGAACAGACTCCCCCTTCCCTTCGGTGAAGACAAGGCCATAGAGAGGCTTCCCCAGAATCAAGGGGATTGTGGAAGCATGCTGAAGAGTTGGCACTCTGCCCTTTCCCCTCCAATCAGACCTATTGCTCTTTCCCTCCGCCAACCTCCCACAAGGAAGTGGAGAGAAGCATTTGGCCTGATACTGTGAAGTCCTTGAGGCAGCCATTTTAAGCTCAGTCCTGCTCCTAGGGAAGTTCATGACAAAACTCCAATTGACTTTAATGGGAGCAAATAGTTGCCCCTTGTCTTTATATTCATCTGTAAAATCCTACAACTATTTGGTAAGTAGGGAAAGTTGTTTTGTAAAATGACTATTTATTCTGTAAGATGGCTATCTATCAGATAATCAGAAGTGTCTGTCTCATTACTCTGCTTTCTTATTCAGTGTGCGGTTGGTTTTTGCAGGGTTGGCAAAAGGTTCAGTTTACATTGATGGAACATAGTTGTCAAGTGTTCTCTGTTATCAGTTACACAGTCCACTTTAACAGCTAGGTTTAGTGTAGTGAGGCATGTGGAATTTATGAGCAGTTTCTTATATTAAGAGATATAAAATGATAAATAGCAACTGATTTTTTGTTTGTTTTTATGTCTATTTTTCAGGACCCCAGGAAACTCCTTTTCACTACTAGTAAGTTGGTGATATTCTGTGCAGAGTTGATAAGCTGATTAGTTAATTTAGATTTCATATTGCAATCAGACCAGAAATATATCGTCAGCCAGACAATGATCTTGTTTCCACCCCCAATGGGATTTACCTCCATGTCTCTAGGGGCAGAGCTGGGATCACAATGTTTCTAAGTGTGCTTACAGGTATTTCACTGTATCCACATGGCAACATACAAATGATCATAGGGACCTGTCCTGCTCCTGTTCCAGTCAAAACTAAAACTTCCATTTACTTCAGAGAAAGATGGGTGGGGTCTTTAGTTTTTGGAGACAAGAGAAAATAGAGCTGTGGTTAGAAGTTAGAAGAGGAGTGAAGGAGGCAAACTGAAGGGCTAGGTTGTAGCCTGAGCCGGACTGTAGGGGCTTTTTGTTGTTACAGGACAGCTAACCCAATACATCTGCTTACCTGTCCTTTATGGACAGCCCAGTCCTGCAAGGTTTAGCATTTGCAACATACTGAGGAGCTTCACTTTCCCTGCCTGACTTCAGTGAGAGTTGAGGGTGTTCAGTCCCTCAGAGGCGAGATTAACCCAAAACGAAGGGAAAGCTGCTGCCTCTTAGAGTGTCAGTGGATAGTAATCCCTCCCCGCAACTCGAGGTGGCTGCAGGGAGAATCTCACTATTTTAAAAAGAAAACTGTGATCTAGTTGAGGATGTGTGATACTGATTCAGATACCTCGATTAGAATATTTAGAAAACACGCGTTGAATATAATAGCTTGATAATGTATTGCTCTATTATCTGCAAACCAAAAAAATATCTCCCATAACAGTTTGCCATTTTTCATCATCACACTCCAGACAAAATATTTAGTTTTTGTGTTGGTATTATACAAATCTGCCATTGTTTACATCAAGCACATGACGAGAGGAACCCTAGGTTTGTTTACCCCATAGTCAGGAAGGAGGAATTATAGAAACCCTTGGAGTGATGTGAGCAAAGTCTTCAATGCTGTTGTTCTGCAGAGGAGTCAGTGGAACATAGTTTCAAACAGAGATTCTGCATAATATTAAAACCAAATTTCTGTATTATCCAATGTTAGAAAAAGAAATGTAACCAAAACACAGTCTGGTTGTCTCAACTGGTTTATGTCAGGATCAGTTCAACGTTAGAATGATTCAGCTGCAACATGGAAGCAAACTACGATACTCATAAAAATAAATGAATAAAGAGGTTTTAGCTGCATGCATATGACAGAGAACAATGTATTCCCATTATGGAATGGATTCCCTGGGCCTGATGCAGGCACTCCTCATTCAAACACAACTCCCATTGGCACTACGGAGTCTGATTTTCTACTTGTTTCACCCTGTGCACCCTCATGCAGGATGAAGACAGAATGCTGCTATTCTGATTTGGTAGGGATTGGTGCAAGACAGCACAGAAACAAGCCAAAAAAAAAGAGAGAAGAGTTTCATTTGAAAGAACTGTAGGATGTGGTCCCATGTCTCTTGCTTCTGTTGCACTTACTGAAATTAGAAATCTATAGAAAACACAGTTTTCAAAGGTTCTAAGCCAAATCCAGACCAGGTGTTAGCAGGTGCAGCTTCCATAGAAAATCAGTGATTATCTAAATGATGGTGTAAGTCTGTTGGCTAACTGGCATAGACTCATAGACTTTAAGGCCAGAAGGGACCAGCATGATTATCTAATCTGACCTCCTGTACGTTGCAGGCCTCAGAATCTCACCCACCCACTCCTGTAATAGACACATAATTTCTGGTTGAGTTAGTGAAGTCCTCAAATCATGATTTAAAGACTTCAAGTTACAGAGAATCCACCATTTAAATAAGTTTAATCCTGCAGTTGACTTGGGCCCCATGCTGCATAGGAAGGCAAAAACCCCCCAGGGTCTCTGCCAATCTGACCTGGGGAAAAATTCCTTCCAGATCCCAAATATGGCAGTCATTTGGGCCCTGAGCATTTCAGCAAGACCCAGTAGCCAGAGTCCTGGGAAAGAATTCTATTAACTCAGAGCCCACCCCATCTATTATCCCATCACTAAACATTGGGGATATTTGCTACTGCCATTGTAGGCAGTCTCATCAGACCATCCCCTCCATAAACTTTCCAAGCTCAGTCTTGAAGCTAGTTAGGTTTGTTGCCCCCCACTGCTCCCCTTGGAAGGCTGTTCCAGAACTTCACTCCTCTGATGGTTAGAAATCTAATTTCAAGCCTAAATTTGTTGATGGCCAGTTTATATTAATTTGTTCTTGTGTCCACAGTGGCACTTAACTCCTCTCCCTCCCTGGTAGTTATCCCTCCGATGTTTTTATAGACAGTAATCATCCCTCTCCTCAGCCTTCTTTTGATCAAAGTAGTGCAGTTGGCATTGATGTGGCATTCAGCGAGTGTTCAAGGTGAGGGTTGTTCACAGACTAAGGAGGAGGAGGAAGGAAGGTGCTTCAAAACTAACATCTAATAGGAGTGGCAAATAAAATATAAGCAACGCTGACATGGATCAGGGAGGGGGCATGAGTGAACATTGTACAGCCCACAGCCTCTCCATGAATAACCCTGCTTCTGTGGATACCTTGATTGCTGTATGGATCTTTGGGAATGCATTGTATTAGGGTGAGAGCCTGCAAAGTGGAACCTCTCTCCCTAAGGGAGTAAGGGGAAAACCTTGTGTCTTCTTCATTCTCCTTCACTTCTTAGTGCAATTCACTGATAAGGGATGATTTGCCCTGACTCTTTAGATCACTAATTTAATAGCATCCTTCTTTCAGCCCATTGTGCCCAAGTGTTGAAGTTCTGTCCCACTGAAGTCAGAATCAGACCTTCCGTTTTCTTCACTGAGGCCAGGTTTTCACTTATGCTCCCCAGCCTAGAGAGATCAAAACCATGCAAGACAATTGCATATCCTGAAGTGTAGGAATCAATACTTGGCACAGGTGGTTTAAGGCTTAAGGTGGGGTGAGGCTCAACATTTTTTTTGTTTAGTATCATTTTAAACTTGTAAAAAAAAGTAGGAGAAGCATAAGGTGAGAATGCAGCAACCATTTCAAATTGCCATTATTGTTGTTATTTGAATTGTGGTAGTGCCTAGAGGTCCCAGCCAGGATTGGGGCCCTGTTGTTATTAGGTGCTGTAAAAACACATTGGTAGACACTGTCCTCACCTTGAAGAGTTTACAATCTAATATGAGACAGGCGGCAACAAGGGAAACGACAAGAGGATGGAAGGAAGGAAGGAAGGACAGGGTAGCAGCAATAAGAGTACAGGGGTGCATAGGTAGCCATTGCACAAATGGAGAGTTCCTATTCATCTTAATTTTAAATAAAATGAGCTATCCCTGGCCAACCATTAGTTATTATTATTGCCATAGTGCCTAGGAGCTCCAGCCATTGACTAGTCCCCATGGTTCAAGGTGCTGTACAAACACAAAACAAAAAGACTGTCCTTGCCCCAAGAAGCCGACAATCAGATTTGATGGCTGATTTCTTAAAGGCAACAGAGCAGAAATGTGACTTGAGGAGGGATTTGGAGGCAGGGAATGATGACGACTTTACAGATTAATCCAATGAGGACACTGTGCTGAGGGGCAGTGTCCTAGGATTTGTGAAGATGCTTGTGGGAGAAACAAAAGGATGTTGAAGGTTGCTGTCACTAAAGGAGTATAAGGAATGGTGTGGGGGCTGAAGAGAAAAGAAATAAAAGCAAGTAAGTAAGGAGTGGACAGAGTTGAGAAGGGGTTTGTAGGTGAGAACAAGAATCTTGAATTTGCTGAAGAAGTGTGTGGATTTGAAGAGCGGGCTGACAGGATTGGAATGAAGGCTTAGGAAGTTGATTCTAGCAGCTGTGTTCTGAGTGGAGTGGAGGGGTAATAGGAGGAGGGGATAACTTTTTAGTCATGCGCAGATTGAAAATCTAGATTTAAAAAGAATAAATGAAGAGAAAGGAGACAAATTGTATTGCAACTCTCCTTGTTTTTTGTGAGCTCCGGGGAAAAATTCTGGACCCACTCAAGTCCATGGCAAAACTCCCATTCATCATGGAGTCAGGATTTCATTGTAAGATTTTCAGAAATGAGTACTGATTTTGGGTGTCTCAATTTTTGAGTCCCTAACTTTAGGCACATTAAAATAGTCTGGCTTTCTGGTGATCAGTATTTTCTAAAAGCCAAGTCTCTAATAGAGCACTCAAAAATTGAGACACTTAAAACCACTCATCATTTCTAAAAATTTTGGCCCACATTTTTAAGCAAATATGGCTTAGCCCTGCCCCATTATAACCAATGGAAGTTTTGCCATTGACTTCAGCGGAAGCAGGATCAAGCTCTTAGGCCATAATCTTACAAAGACTTAGTCACATGCTTAAACTTGCACACTGTGAGTGGTCCCATTGACTTTATGTAATATTAAGCATGTGGCTTTGCAGACCTAGGTCCTTACCTGTTAAAACCCTGAATGGTTTGCTTTCAAGAGGTAAAATATTCACATGTAACTCTTCATGGCTTTTAAGCGTTTGCTCATTATATGTAATTCTTAGGCTATCAACTTTGAAAATAGGATGCCAGCATTAACGTAGGTAATTTAAAGTTTTTGTCCAATCACTCTGGAATGCTGACTGCAGCTCATCCTCACAGGTTTTGTTCTACAATCAACAACTTCAAACATTATGCTATGTCATGAAGACTAATTGCAGCATTTTTCTCATTTCAGAGTAAAATTGGTCTGCAAATGATCTTAGGAACAGCTGGCATTGCAATTGATTTGCTTGAAATTCTCTTTCTGTGACCAATATTTTAATTGTGCTGTTTTGGAGAGCTGTACATTTAAAAATATATATAACACTCAAAATTAAAATGGAAATGTTCTGCAAGTAACATTTGAAAAAGATTTCAAAAGCTATTATAAAACCAACCATTATAGCAAACTGAATGGCTGTGCTGTTAGAAAGGTACCTGCTGAGACCAGCTGATTCATGGTGCAAAGGGGGTACAAGAGGAGGAGCAAACAGTAAATTGTGAATTTTAGATGTATCTGTGTATACATGGACTAATGCAAGGGAAAAAACATTTTCCTCTCTCCCGATGGAGAAAAACAGTGAAAATGTGTTTGGCACAAAATTCTCTGAAACTATGTTCATTTGGAAAATTGGCTCTTAGAAATAAATAAGTTACATAACTCAAATAAATCATTTTGATCAATACATGATTTGTGTTCCTAATACAGACTAGCCCTTTCAATAGTCATGAAAGATGAGTACATCTTTTCCTAATACAATTTTAAATCAATGTGTTTATGTTGCAGTTCCAGGACTGACTGGGGTCCTGATGGTGTTAGTTTTATTCCTTATGTGCACAGCTTCTACATATGCTATCAGGTAAGACTCAGTCTGATTATTACATTGAACATCACAGTCTGAGGAATTGTATTTTGCCGCAGATTAAAAAGAATACAGAGCAACTACAATGATATGTAACAAGCTTTATATAAATGGAAGAAAACTATCAAAATCTTGTTCCATTTGCTGCACTAACTTGTAGGTGAACTAGCACATTAAGTTTTGGAATCAGTATTTGTACAATGAATATGCAAACTGATTATGTTTTCATTTATTTATTTAAGGGACACAGTCAACCTGAAATCTAGATAATTTTACTCTCCCCTGTCACTGTGTGAAAGATCCACACAAGCAAACACAATACAGTGGTACCAGTGAAACTGGTTGTACACAAAGTGCTGTCAAATGCTCAAAGTAAATAAACCGCTGGAAAAGTCAGAGGTTAATGTAATTTTTCTTCATCCTTTCTTGGGTATTACTTGTAACAATAAATTGATAAAATATTT
This sequence comes from Dermatemys mawii, assembly GCA_007922305.1. Lineage (NCBI taxonomy): Eukaryota > Metazoa > Chordata > Testudines > Dermatemydidae > Dermatemys > Dermatemys mawii. Next base: position 15,292,098 of record ML677344.1, on the reverse strand, counting down.
CAGATAGAAATGTGCCATTTAGTGTCTTTTTAAGGGGATATTAAGAATTCTGGGTACCATATTTCAGTACAGACGTACCCTTAGCTAGCTATTATTATTATTATTGTTAAGCCCTGATTGAGGAAACAATTGAGTATTGTGGCAAAGTGCCTTCTCTGACTCACCAGGCTCCAGTCCTTTAAGCTCTGACAAGGCAAATGCTGCCCAGGCAAACCACCTAGAAAGCCCAAGGGTAGGCTTTTCCCTTCCCCTAGTCACTCCTTTTTGGCTGGGTCTTTTACCCTCTGTCCAGGGAAAGCCATCTCCTGTCTTGGAGAGGCTCCCTGTCCTGCTGCCCACAACCTGCTGGCAGCCTCACTCCCTCTATCCCTCCCCCTGCCAGTGTGGGTTTAAAAAGGACTCTGGCAGCCTTTTAATTGGGTTCAGCTGATCCTGCTTGGGCCACTGGCAGCCTTGCTCAGCTGAACTCAATTAACCTGTAGTTACCTCCCTTACTACCAACCCCTCTGGCAGCAGTCTGCTCTGGGTTTACCACAGTATGTATTTAAGAACCTTTCCTGAAAATGGATGCTTTCCTGAATCAGGACCTTAGTGAGGAATTGGCAGCCCCAGATGGAGCTACAGAAGCACTGAATTTGAGCAGGATTAGACTGCAGTGCTGCTAGTCTCAAAATAAGATCTCAGAATAATTGGGCAGGATGTAAGCTATACTAAAGGCTTTACCTCCAAAGCCAAACCCATTTAATAAAAGATGGAAACACTAAATGATCACTTTATACTGATACAACTCTGCAGGGCTTTTCCAAGAGCAAAAGATTGTCCTCTCCAAGACCAATATCAATTAGAAAATAACAGCAGCATTTGTTTAAATAAAAATCAAGAGAGAGAGAGAGAGAGAGATATGCAATGCAAACATTCTTGGAAATAATGAACAGTTTTACATTTTTATCATAGTAATTTTCTGATCCAGGCAACAAAGGTTTCCCTGTTTCCAAGACTGTGTACTAGTTATATCCCATTTTGACTACTATAACCTCCTGCCCTTCAGACTCCCCTCCCTAAAACTCCACTCCCATCAAAAACTCATTTTCCTCTCTTAGTACTCCAACAATGCCTCTTCTTCTAGATTCATTACAGTGGCATCTCCTCTTCTGTATAAAGTTCAAGCTTCTTTTCTTCAAGCATTCCACAGCTCTGCAGCCACCTATCATGTCTAAGTCCATTTCTCCTTCTGTAATCCAATCTCCTCCTTCATACCCTCTCTGACTTCTCCTGAAAACTCTTTCCACTTCCTTTCATGTTGTCTCTATATTTGCAATAAGTAAAGGCTTGATACAAATGTGAGGTGAAATGAATAAGCAATTTCTGACATAAGGATTTTAGAACAAAACCAGTTGAATACACTTCTTGAAAAATCTTTTTAGGTTTATTAAAGTGTTTTTCTTCCATGCAATAGCTCAGCACCAGCTTGTGTAGCAACTCTCAGTTTTTCATTCAAGAGCCATTTGCTAGGAGGGAGGCTGAATTATTATAAAATGTAATAAAGCATACAGAAAAATGTTGAAATGTGATCCAATTACAAGTTAAATTTATTCCAGGGCTGTTCCCATGAACTCAATCACTGAAATACAGGGTGCCACTTATTCAGGACTTCCTAAATAAGCTCCACACACAAGCTATCTTCTCAATCACATATAACAATAGCCATTCACATTATTATCCTTATAAACCATCACATACACATTCCGTTCCAATGCAAATCTACATCCACCCACATACCAAGTCCAATTTCCCGAAGTAGGAATTAAATACACAGTTTGAACTTAGGTTTTCAAGAACTCTGATTTCTAGGAAATTAGATTGTGATAAATGTCTATTTTGAATCACAGATAGTAGATAAGAAGCAGTCTGATGTGTTTTAAGTAGAAAGCAAAAAAATTCTGATTTAGTAAAAAGAAATAGTATTTATTTTTAGGCAGTGTGCCAGATATAAGCTTTCTAGGTAAAAGGAGACAAAGACTTTTTAGAGAGGGACATAATGTATGTTTGAAATGTCTTAATAATAGCTTCTTAAATTACATAGTCAGAGTTAAGGGTGCATTTGATTTAATTTTTGATTTGTATTGTGGGTGCAGATAAGGGTTTGTATCAGAGGAGAATATGTTGTGCTGCTGTGTAGAGTTGGAATGTTCTGTGTATTTGTGAAGATAGCTTATGGGAGAATATTTCCTTAACTAGTGAGTTCCTAGGGTTTTTTTGAACGATGATTGAATTCATGGAGAAAGGAATAAAGTTAAGTGACAGCTCACTGATGTTTTTACATGGGGAAAATGTCCCTAGTTTTTAAAATCGTTAGTAGAAGGAAGTCCTTCTTCCCCTTTGTCCTGCACTTATGTAGCACTGCTTGTTCCCTGCAATTTACCCCTATGTGCCCTGGATTCCAGAACGCCCTGTTTATATGTCAACTCTAACTCCTGAAGTATCTTCATATTTCCACCCTCTCCCCCACCCGTTGCCCTTTGCCCCAGTTCCCTGGTTGTGCACCAGGGCTACCTGTACCTCTTTCAGTTCTTCTCCCCTCTCCCTCAACTCTCTGACAACTTCCTCTCCACTCACCTTGTTTCCCTCTTCCCATTACACCCATTTGTATTTAAAATGCTTAATAGCTACTTTCAATACATTAAAATATAAATGTCTACAAGCACATCAGAGCAAATGGCGTGGCCTGAGGAATCCAGTGTTGGTGGCAGAACTGTGGTGATAGGCTGAATTTGGGGCCAGGGAGCCATTATGGCAGCAGGGGTGGGGAAGAAGGCTGTGTAGAGATCTGGGGAAACAGGCTAGTCTCCATATCTTAGTTATCTGCATGCACTCCTAGTCCCTGCTCTCCTTCCCTCCCTTCCATGCCTACCCAGACCTCTGTCCTTCTTTCCAACAACTCAATGTGGGCAAATGTGTGTGTATTTTTTTACATAACTGAATTGGATTTTGGACCATAACTGCATTGGACTTTGATTTTTCTGTGTTTATAATTTTCGTCTAGCTACACAGAGCTGCTTGTAATTAGCAATGCCTGAGTTCAGTAACTGAGAATGGCATTAAACCACAGTTTATTCTTTGCAGGTTTTTGAACTACGATATCTTCTGGTACACACACAACCTTTTCTTTGTCTTCTATGTGCTGCTGCTGGTGCACGTTTCCGGGTATGTAACAAAATAAACTGTCCCTGTTCCTTAAGCACAATGAATCATAGACTCATAGACTTTAAGGTCAGAAGGGACCATTATGTCATCTAGTCTGACCTCCTGCACAATACAGGCCACAAAATCTCACCCACCCACTCCTGCTATAAACCTCCCACCTATGTCTGAGCCACTGACGTTCTCAAATCATGGTTTAAAGACTTCAAGGTGCAGAGAATCCTCCAGCAAATGACTCGAGCCCCATGCTGCAGAGGAAGGTGAAAAACTTCCAGGGCCTTTGCCAGTCTGCCCTGGAGGAAAATTCCTTCCCGACCCCAGACATGGTGATCAGCTAAACCATGAGCATGTGGGTAAGACTCACCAGCCACACACCCAGGAAAGAATTCTCTGTAGTAACTCAGATCTCATCCCATCTAACATCCCATCGCAGGTCACTGGGTCCCATCTACCACAAATAGTCAAAGATCAATTAGTTGCCAAAATCATGTTATCCCATCATACCATCTCCTCCATAAACTTATCGAGCTTAATCTTGAAGCCAGATAGGTCGTTTGCCCCCACTGCTTCCCTTAGAGGAGGAGGGTACAGCTCACAAAGAAGGGCATTGAGGTAGAGAGCTAAGTGGCATCTTCCTGACATGACCTTGTGTTGGTCAGTATTTCACAGTGGCAGTTGCTCAAGTAAATCTTGTGTTGTGGTTGGAGCACCATTTGGTGCAGCAGATTAGAACACAGCAGGGTCAAAACCTGAACCAAACCTTGCTCCTTGCCCATTCTACCAAGTTCTGGTAGTAACTAAAATAAATGTTGTTTAGCTCTGCCCCCAGAACCCCTCTGGCTGGCTGCTGGCAAAGGGTGAAGTGAGGTCACTCTCCTCCCTTTGTCTTTCCTTTCTCCACATCCCCATTGCTGCAACCACAACAGTTATTTCTCTCTCCCCAGCCATTTTAAGCAACCGTTCTATGGGTGTAAATGACCACACAAGTGTTATCAGCGGGGCTTGGGCAATCCTAATGGCCAGAGCCAGAGCCCAGGTAGACCAGGATCAGAATCTAAGAGTGATAGCTGGAGTTTGGGACTGGGACCAGGGATGGAGCCAGCATTCAAAGGGCAGAGTCAGAGTTCAATCACTGAAGCCCAAGATCAAAGCCAAAGTCAGAGTCCAGGTACCAAAACCAGAGCTGAAAGCTGGAGTTGGCCTCCCAGTACTGAAGCCAGGGATCAAAGCTGGTGTCAGAGTCCAAGTACCAAACAGGAGTTGGGGTCAAAGTTCAAGTGTGGAAGCTGAGGGTCCAGCCTGGAGCCAAAGTGATCAGAGAGGCGGATCCATCACAATGGCTGGCAGGGAACTTCACCTCATTGCACAGACGCTTCCTGGAACGTCTCCTGGGCTTAAATACTGTGCCTGGACCAATCAGGGCCATGAGGGAAGCTATCAGTCCGGCCTTTTGTGGTGATACTTCCTGTGGTTTTATCTCCACGGGAAGTATGTGGTGATGCCTACAGGTTTCCCATTGCTGCCAGGTAGTGGTGTGGAGGTGTCACCTGTCCTGAAGACCCAGCTTCTGGACCCATCCCCACAGAACCTCACCAGGTGCAAGATTGTGGAGTTTTTCACACCAATGCAATTCCTTCAGACCAGATCCTTAGGTGGTGTATCATTGACAACAACTAAGGACCTTGTTCATTGACTTCCCTGGAATTACTCCTGATTTAGACTGATGTGAGGTGAGAAAGAGACAAGCTTTTGAGCTACACAGAGCTCTTCTTCAGGTCTGGGAAAGGTACTCAGTCTCACAGCTAAATACATATAGGAGTTGCACTGGTGTGAGAAACTGAGTACCTTTCCCAGACCTGAAGAGCTCTGTGTAGGTTGAAAGCTTGTCTCTTTCACCAACAGAAATTGGTCCAATAAAAGACATTACCTCACCTATCTTGTCTCTCTTTGTAGGGTCTGAAGGTAAATAATGAGTAGCTGTTGGATTTTGCAAGCTGTTAAATAGAGCACTGTAAACTTGAAATCTAGAGAATTTTTTTAAAAAGAGTTCCATGTATCAAGTTCTTACATTGGACTATGATTCCTAAAGTTTCCATAGTTTTTTTTTAAAAAAGGTTCCCTCCACCCCTTTACTGTTGCTATATGAAAGACCCAACTGGGAAATCTAACAAACTGTTGCTCCCATCTCACACTGAATAAAAGGCAGACCCCTGTTCTTGCACCAATTCTCAGGAGAATTGTTGACAATGACTCTGCACAAAGTGCTGTCTCATAGACAAACTGAAAACTAGAGGAACACATTTTGCTACCTTCTATCAGTTATAGTAAATGTAAGATGTAACTTGTAACAATAGAAGCTAAAAACATTTCAAACAGAAGCATTTTTATTCATTCACAGGTTTTTTATATTATGATTAGGAACTCTTGTTATAGACTAGGACCCCATTGTGCTAGGTACTGTACAAAATGATGATCCCTGCCCCCAAAGAATTTACAATCTAATTATAAGACAAGAAACAACCGGTGGAGAGAGACAGGCAGGTGAGAGCACAAGGAAACAATGAGATAATATTAGTGAGCATGATAGGCTGTGGTATCAGCACGCCTAGCCGTTGGCAGGTTTTTTTGAATAAAGTTATCAGTACCAGTTCTTAATTCCTGAGGCTAGATGGAGCAGGTAACTAATGTCTTTTTGCACAGCATCCTCAGCAGCCAGCCTGAAAGGGTAGATTATGGTGGTGCAGGCATCAGGACTGAAAAATCTAGGCTACTGACTAAAAATCCCAGTGGAGTCAATGAAGACCTATCTCTTTCTGAGGTGGAAAATCTGAAATCCATGCAGAAAAACCTGTGTGGGTAGCTTTTGAATGAGACCTTAAAATGCAAGGACCAATCCTGCTCCCACTGATGTCAGTGGGAGTTTTGCCATTAATTTGCAGGGCTCACTCCTCCTTCCGTCGATGCACTTTTTGTGAGATTAGGGACTTGCCCTGGTGTCTTTATTCAAGATGTTCCCAACTCTCATGAGGTGCTGCTGGAAACTCTGTAAGCAGCCCAATTTCCATTATGGGTGAGAGTGTGTATAACTGAGTAGGGAGCAGACAGCAGTGGTGTGTGTGTGTGAGGGGTATTGCTAAGGACCACATTAGGGTTTTTTTGTGGTCACGTTCACTCTGGATCCTCTGTTTAAAGACTGTCCCCCAGGGCATAGCATCTGGAGGAAAGACTGTCAGCATGACTCCAAAGGAGCTGAGGTGGGGAATGGGCAAGGGGTCCCAGGGTGTTTGAGATTTTCTCTTTCTTCAAAGGACAAACCTCTTCCCACCAGTGGAATGATTTGGGTAAGATTCTGCAAGGGGATTTTCTTAGGATATCTCATGCCCTTTCCTCCCAGACCCTCTCCTGGGGGTATTTCCTGGTTTTATGTATATTGTTATGCTGTCCAGGTCACTCCAGTATCTGAGCACCTCCCAGTAGTGTGTTAAGTGACATGACTAGCATCCGTCATGTATGCTTTGTGGTTTCTTTCATCCTCACTCCAGGAAGAGAAGAGAACTAGCTTTAATAATTAATGCATGTGCTGTTGTGGTACTTTCTGCAACAAGACTTGCAAAGCATTTCAGTGACTTAGTGTACAGATGCCCCAAACTTTAAGTTGGCTTTGGTATTAAGCCAACAATAGCAAAAAGTCAATAGGAAACACAAAACAGATGCTTTCATGACATTATTCTACAAATGAGGATTACTAAAACATTTGGAGCCAGCTCTTCTGCTGGTGTCAATTGGGCTAGCTTCACTGAAGTCAAAGGAGCTACACCAATTTGCACCAGCTCAGGATCTGACCCTGGTGATATTGCTATAGTTGTCAAAGGATTTAGACATGTCCTTCAGGGGGAAGAATTCTTAAGATTCTATCCATACATTGTCCTTAATCAGATCCAGAAGTACGAGAGCTTAACCAACCCTGGGACACCAGAGAGAGGATGCCAAGATAATCCTACCCGCCTCCCCCCAAACATAAACCATATAAATCCATGGTACTGTGTGTAGATGTGATCGTACCATGCCAAAAAAGATATACTGGAATTGAGAAAAGGGCAACTAAAATGATTGGTATGGAACAGCTTCCGTATGAGGAGAGATTAATAAGACTGGGACTTTTCAGTTTGGAAAAGAGATGGCTAAGGGGAGATATGATTGAAGTCTATAAATTCATGACTACTGTAGAGAAAGTAGATAAGGAAGTGTTGTTTATTACTTCTTATAACACAAGAACTAGGGGTCGCCAAATGAAATTAATAGGCAGGTCGTTTAAAACAAACAAAAGGAAGTATTTCTTCACACAACACCTAGTCAACTTGTGGAACTCCTTTCCAGACGATGTTATGAAGGCCAAGACCATAACAGGGTTCAAAAAATGACTAGATAAATTCATGGAGGATAGGTCAGTAATGGCTATTTGTCAGGATGGGTAGAAATGGTGACCCTGGCCTCTGTTTGCCAAAAGCTGGGAATGAGCAACAGAGGCTGGATCACTTGATGATTACCTGTTCTGTTCATTCCCTCTGAGAAACTTGTCACTGGGCAATGTCGGAAAACAGGATACTGGGCTAGATGGACCTTTGGTCTGACTCAGTAGGGCCATTTTTATGTTCTTATGTGGTAGGCTGGGTTACATCACAGCTTGCTGTGCATTACGTTTCTGTATGGAGAAGTTTGAAGAGTAGTCTATGAGAAGAAGAGTAGCCTTCTTCCTAAGGAGACACAGGATTTCTGCTGCAGATATCCTGAGTCTTCTGAGGGAAATCTGGTAACCTGTCTGTGCCTTAGTGCTCCATTTTACAGAATTCTTCCTTTTCATCCCATCTTTTTGTCTGTCCTATCTGTTTAGATTGTAAGTAGAGCAAGTCAAAATAGCCAAAATTAGTTTAATGAAAATTTTCAAATTTGTTGTCTTTTTGAAGTACTTGAAACCAACCATTTTAAAAAAAATGATTTCTTTTCAATTTCTTTCATTCAAAATTTTTATTTCAAATATTATCAAAATAGTTAAAAACAATTTTCATTTACCTGAGACTGTTTTTTTTGGTAAAACAAGATTTGTATTTACTGAACAGTGCTGTTTCCGATAAACATAAAATTTTGATTATTGAAAACATTTTAGGAAAGGTTAAGAATTGAAAAAAAGATAAAGGTATGAAATCTTTTGAGAAAAACAAAAAAAAATTAATGTCAACATTTTTTTTACAGATTGGAAAAAAAGCATCTTGTGACAGACACATTTCAACCAGCTTTAGTTCTAAGCTCTTCAGGCTGTTGCTATTTTATGATGTGTTTGTACAGTGCCTAAGTCAATATGGCTCTGATCTTTCTGAGGGCATCTTTAGCTCTACCATAAATAATAATGACACTGGCCTGATTCTCAGTTGATGTGAATGGAGCATGTTTACTTTTGGCCTAGTATTAATGATGATAAAAACAAAATTTCTGTACAAATATTGAGCAGAAGGTAGAAAAATATCACTGGTTCTGTTCTTTCTGTAGATTCCCACAAAAATCAGAGAAGTTAACAGTGGGGAAAGGTTTACTACATTTTTCTGAGAAAATTCTAGCCCCTTTCCTTGCAAACCTTCCCTGAGGATACTGTCTAGTGTTTTTTCCAGTCTAATTTTATGGTTGGGTCTTACAACATTTGGAATCTATTTCACAGCTAAGTACAGCAGTCTGTCAAGAGAGGCAGTGTGGACAAGTGACTACAACATTTAACTGGGACTCAGGATAACTATGTTTTATGCTCAGTGCTCCTGTTGTTCTACTGGGAGACCTTGAGCAAATCACTTCATCTGCCTCAGTTTCCGCGTCAGTAAAATAGTGTAAAGACACTGACCTCTTTTTAAAGTGCTTTGAGATCTATGGATGAAAGGCACAATGTAAGAGCTAGGTATTTTTATTGTTGTTGTTAATGAGATAATAATGTTGACTAGGTGGAAGATTCAGTGTAGTGCAATGGCAGTTCACCTGAGGAGCTTCTGAACTCATAACATAGCACTAAAGATGACACCCTGGCAGTGGTACCTGTTGTACAAAATGTTGGCAACTATGATTAGTAGGCTTCAATCAGTGAAATCATTTTCAGCTCCCATAATTATTAGTTGACTTGTAGAAATCGCAAAGCCAAAAATTTATCATATGAACCATCTGAAAATCCTCACTCGCTCATCTTGCAATCCTGAAACACTGCCAGCCCCAAAGATCCAGTTAACCCAGTGTTATTTTTTGGTTTTGCAACTTTTTGTTTAATTAGTTAGAAATAACGCCTAGAGACACTCTATCATGGGTGCCTTGTAAATGATTCGATTACCTTATGCCAAGTGGTAGATGAGTTCATGCATGGCAAAGTGAAGTGCAACCATTAAAGGGCTTGTGTGTGACAATTTGTAATGGACACATATTAAAAGTGTGTTTTGATATTACTAGTCCACTTTGGGTATCCCCTGTGTTAGAGGTGACAGAGTATATGAAACTTAACTCATCTATTTAGCCCATTACCATGAGATCTGAGCATGCAGGGGGAAGCCATAGGGGGACTTCCAACAGTCTGGTGGGGTGAGTAGCTAATGCTGCTGTCATATCTGTCTGAAGTGCTTCTGTGTGCACCAGTCACCAGTGTATCAGAGCACCTCACTATTTTTAATTTATTTATCCTCACAACACCATGTGAGGTAGAGCAGTGCCATTATGCCCATGTAACAGATGGGGGAACTGAGGGAATAGGATCTAAATGACTTGGCTAAGGGCACATAAGAAGTCTGTAGTGAACCAGGGAACTGAATTCTGGTCTCCCAAGACCCCAGTTTGTGCCCTAACCATTGGACCATGTTGGCAGCATGTATCGTGTCAGGAGGGCAACGTTGGGTTGGAAAGGTTGCTGCCACTACCATGCTTCCCTCCGCTCCTGTGAACCAAACTGTGCCAGGCTGGCTGCTGTGTGGGATGGGCATTGATTACATGTGTCAAAGGTGGAACTAGGAGTGTTGCTCACACATTGTACGCATCACTCAGGAGGTATAATGCTACACACGGACAGGTATAGTGCTATAGACGTTTTGCCCAGGCATTGCCGCACAAGCCATAAAGCTCCTACTCTCCCCAGCAAAGCTATGCCTCTTAAAAGGTATAATTTAGCCATTTATATTTCTACCATCTCAGTTCATAATTTTGATATAATTCAAGCCCAGATTCTTTGGGTGGCAAAGGAAGGTGTCAGTAGAACAAGAAGTTATATTTCTTATCTCATTACCTTCTTAATGATTCATATAATGTCTGGAGGAATCCTAATTTTCTTTTAGTGTTTTTCCTCTTTCTATTCTCCAGCTGTGTCTGTAAAATCCTGTGCACGTTCTTGTTAATATAACTGTAACTCTCACCTGAGAAACATGCACCGCTCCAGAGGCAGAATTTGTAAGTTGGATCCCTGTTTTTTGTAGACGCTGCAGCAACACTGTCAAAGCTGCTAAGCTGTTACAGCTGCTCAGTGCTTCTGCCTGTGGAGCTCCAGTGTTATCGGCGCCAGCAGAGAGCACAGATTGCTCTTTCAGCAGACCTCAGTGTTAGTCAGAGAGAAAGACCACAGGCACAGTTTGGTGACAAAGGCACTCAGCCAGATTTATTGCCCTCAAGGCACATCCCTAACCACTTGCACAACTTGGACAAATATGTTAACGCATGAGTGCTCTGCGACAAGGAGCAGTTCAGTCAGTTGTGGGAGTCCGCTCTCCCCTTGGCCTCACAAAGAATTAAGGCAGGGTACCTCGACATTTACAGACTGAGACAAACAACTGGGATTAACAAGTTACATATTGCCTTACATGTTTCATGTCATCTGTTTAACTCCCCTTGTACCCGGTTCTTAATATTTCAGACAAAACATCCCTATTATTCTGTTAAACCATCTTGTACTAGAGTGTGGTGTGCCTGTACTAACCTTCTGAAATATATTTATGTATATATCTAGTACCTTGTACACTAGCAGCAACTTTGTCACGTTTGTGTACTGAACAGTGAACTTGTAAGCACCTGCTTTAATACATGGCCTAACTTTAGTTCACAGCCTCTGGTTCAGGCCTCAGGCCCTGCACTAGGCCCAGTGCTCCAGGCTCGCTCTCTGTATTGCACCTTTAATAGAGGACTGTAATGGGGTTCAGTCACCTCAAGAGCTCCTCTTCCTGGCCAGGCATGGCATAGTGGCTTTCTTCCCATATATCGGTCCCTGCCGATAATCAATCCATGGCTGCAATAGTCTCTTTCCCATAATTCACAGTGCTCCCTCTTTGCAATTTGGTCCTCCTGCTAGATCACTATAGAGTCCCTCTCTCCCCATAGTGTATCAAAGTCTCACCAGACAAGATGTCTGGGTGCCACCTCCAACAGTGCTGTGCTATTTCCCAGTGACTAGTAGGGAACCCAGCCCCGCCCCCATTTATTGTTTCCCTGGGCTTCTTCAGCTTTCTTTCCCCACAACTCCTCTAGAGTTGATCCTGCTTCCAGGGCCAGGATCCCAGGGCTTATTCTCCCCATGGGTTTCCTCCTCCCCACCTCTCTGCTCTCAGAGAGTTATTACAGACTCTCTCCTTGTGGCCTCCTGCTGCTAAAGACTTCCTCTCTTTAAATTCCTTACCCAGCTTCTCCCCCAGCTGGGCATCACCAACAATTAGTATTTATAAATCCCTCGGCCTCCCTTTAAATGCAACTATGAAGATTAATTGGCCCCTTCTGGGGCCTCCTTAACCCCATCAGGGCCAGTGTAGGGTGAACACCCCATCATACTGACTCTTTTCATTTGACAAGTGGATTTTCAAAAGTACAGTGTTGCTCAGGTATGATGCTGTCATGCACAAACATGAAACACTGAATGATAGGAATGCTCCCTGCAGTTTATAATTCTGCAGTATTATTAGGTCACTTGTGTTTAAGATTGCATTAAAACAAGGGTTTGTGTGACACACAGAGTGTGGCTGGAAATAGCTTTGCTGTGAATGAATTGCAATCACAACTATTTAATTTCTCTCTGAGGCCCTCACAATTACTCCTACCCTCAAGTAGTATCAAGCATGCCAGGTGGGTTGCAGAACCTCCACTCTCCTGACAAAGGGATCTATTGTTGGAAAGTGTCAAACTTCCGAAGGTAAAACAAAGTAAAAATGCTTGTGGAATATCAGCATGTGATCAGCTTTGTGATGGTCTATAAAATCCTCTACAAATTGAGAGAAGTTGATTGATTTTGATTGCTGTTTCAGTGTCATTTTTGTTTGTTTATTTCCTGTAGAGGAGTGCTTAAATACCAGACTAACCTAGAGGAACACCCTCCTGGTTGCTTTCATCCTAACACAACTCTCCAAGAGGATATTCCCGTGCCAGGGACTTTTGAAGAGCCTTTTCCTGAATATGCTCCTGAGCCTTTCCCAGCAGAACTGGAACCATTTGTACAAAATAACTTTGTGAGAATTTGCACTGAGGAACCCAAGTTCCAGGCGCACTTCCCAGAGGTCTGTATGATCCGGTTTTACAGGCAATACCAAATCTTTCAATCAGCCACAACCGCTGAGTATTTCTCTCTGGATCAGAAGTTTTAATCATGGAAAATATGAAAACCTTATCAGGCATCAGTCCCCCCGCTCCACAGCTTCACAGCCCAAGTTTCTGCCTGAGCCACAGTGTCTACACAGCTGTTTTTAGGACATCAGCATGAGCCCCGCTAGCTCACATCTATCGAACCAGCCTGGAAGGCTGATGGCCTCAGACTGTGTAGGCACACACTATGTGACCGAAAGCAAGTCATTTAATCTCCCTGTGGTCAAATCCCTTCTGTAAAATGGGACAAAGAATGCTTCCTATTTCCCACCCTTTGTCTGTTTACACTGTGAGGGTGGGATTCACAAAATTACTTAGGGTACGTCTATACTTTCCACCGGATCGGCGGGTAGTGTTCAATGTATTGGTGGATGTACTGTATCGATACAAGAATCGGTATCTCTATCGGGGATAAAAATAAAATAAGAATAATAAATAAAGTAATAAAATAAGAATAGAACAAAAAGCTTCCCTTTTCCACCTTTTCCACCTTCCATTATGACCCAAAGTAAAACAGAGGGACACAGTGTGATGTGAGCAAGTTAAAGAAAGGAGGTGAGGGATTATGGAATGTTCCCTTCTTGCTAAAGGAATCAAGTTGCTGCTCCACCTGTTCCAATTAAATGATGTTCTGCATGCTAGAGAACAGCAGAAGGAGCGTACTGGATGAGCAGCTTGAACAACCTTAATGAAGAAAAGAATTATGGTCTTGCCATTTAAATGCTGGATGGAGACTCCAGAGGCCAGGGTTCAATTTTCAGCTCTACCATAAATTCCCTTTGTGACCTCGAGCAAGTCACTCAATGCCTCAATTCCCCATCTGCAAAATCCTTCCCTTGGTCTGTCTTCTCTAAGTAGATTACAAGCTCTCTGGGGCAGGGATTGTCCCTTACTATACATGTGTATGGCACATGGCATAGTTGGAACCCAATCTCAGTTGGGACTTTTAGGGGCAACAGTAATAAGTGTTGATATATTGTTACGCTGAAGTGTTGAACTACTGAAACCTCTCTAGTATAAAATTTAAGAAATCCTTGTTGGACGCTAATGTGGGAAACCCTCTGGCTCCCAATCTTTTTAAATTTAGAACGGAATCACCAGTTTCAATATCAGCTACTCCAAATCCGGGATCCCTGGCCTCACCTTGAAACCTGCACCCCCCACCCCAGAGCCTTGCATAAAACGGAAGATAATGAAGCCACTTTACGTAATAATTCAGCTTCGCCATAATGCCTAGATGCCATGGTGATGGGCATATCGGAAATCGATTCAGATCATCCTGTCTCATGGAGCTTTTCACTGTGACATGCAGAATCACAGAACCATAAGGTTAAACACGAGGTCATCTAGTCTAATCCCCACATTTTGCCCTACACACCGCAGTGGCACGTGTGGACACAGCCGGCCTTTCACTGCGGCCTGTGGCTACATGTGTAGTGCCTGTATTTCAGATGCAGCCATAAGTGTAGATGTTTGTCAAGACATTAGGCAACATAAGGATGACAGAACTAGGCTGTATACGGAGTCATGTTATTCTGAAATAAAAAAAAGAAATACATTCCTTGGAGTAATTTTTGTTTCTCTTCTGTAGACTTGGCTTTGGATTTCTGGACCTTTGTGCTTATATTGTGCAGAAAGGCTCTACCGCTATATCCGCAGTTATAAACCAGTCACGATAACTTCAGTGATAAGCCATCCCTCTAATGTCCTTGAAATACGAATGAGGAAAGAAAACTTTAAAGCAAGGCCTGGTCAGGTGAGTTGACTCACAGCACATAAAACTACGGCTTCTTTTATGTGAGGATTGAGGGATGCTTTTAATTTATGGGTATTGTTAGCAGCAGCCATAACTGAATGTTTTGAATATATCTTTTTTTACCATTCGTTTTTCTCTGGATGATTTATTTCAGTACATTATTCTGCACTGTCCAAGAGTGTCAGCATTAGAAAGCCATCCATTTACGCTCACAATGGTAAGAAATCCATTTACTTTGAGTTATTGCATTTGAAGTACTGTAGTTTCCCATTTATTTATTTTTGGTGCATGAGTATTCTCATTCACAGTGAAAATTTCTTCAATAAGAGCTTACCGTTCATGTAAGAGGTTACCTGTGAATATAAAGTGATTGTTATGTCTCTCAGCACTTTATATGCATTTAATTTTTTCTGCTGTTGAGAAAATAGTAACAGGAACCTATTTTCTAACTTCCATTAGTGGGAAATGATGATAAAAAAAATCCATTCTATTTTGCTCATTCAAATGTAAACAAAATAGCACTGAAAATCTTTATGTGGAATTAGGCACAAACTTTCATTTTGTCTGTTTGGTGAAATAAACTTAAACAAAGACATTGCATCAGTTTCTTTTAGTTTAGTCCATAAGTAAGTTATTTTTTCAATCTTCTACTATGTTTGTGATTTGTTGTGAAGTCTAACAGTGATGTAGGATGAGTGAGGTGGTATAGTTGGAGAGAATGGGCATATTTCATCTTCTTATTTTGACTGATTTACCCCATTGTAAGTGTGAAAAGGCCAGAATCAGACCATTTCATTTAAATATTAAATAGAAAATATCTTTTGATTGTTCTGCCTGTACTGAAGTTGACAGAAATAAATACTAATAGGATTTATTAGTAATATTTGCACAGTGCCTGCAGGATGTAAAGTGCTATATAAATGCTAGTTCTATTACAGTGATGGCACCCTTTTCAAGAATCAGATCTCCGTATCTGTCTCACCCAGTCTTGTCTCTCAGTCAATGTAAATAATTCATATATATTCAAATACAGTGTTATGTATTTTAGGCTGAGTACAAATATCTAGTTGATAGATTAGTTTAGATCTGTAGCAGAAGGGATTGCTAAGATAACTTTCTCTTATGTATAATACATTCTGTACTGAAGTAGGGTGATATTAACAGGCCATAGGGTAGGTCCATCAGTGTCTGTTAGCCAAGATAGTCAGGGATGCAACCCCATGCGCTGGGAGTCCCTAACCCTGTAACTGCCAGATGCTGCAACTGGACGAGAGGGGATGGATCACTCGACAGTTGCCCTGCTCTGTTCATCCCCTTGGAGTCCTCTGGCACTGGCCCCTATCAGAAGACAGGATACTGGGCTAGATGGACCATTGGTCTGACCCAGTATGGCCGTTCTTATGTAACATAATATACTGCTTTAAATATTCCTTCATATTAAATTGCTATTTTGACATTGGGGCAATAAAAATCAGAGCTAAATGTATTTTAGTAGCACTTTAATTACTCTAGTAGATGCTATTACTGGGTGGTTTATTGCATAATAAGGACTTGAAACATCTAGACTTTTAATAGTCTCCTCTGTCCATCTTAGGCAGGGGACAGTAGTTTCCAGATGTCTTTCTAGGTCATTGTTCTGCCTTCGGCTGCTTCTTTGCTTAGAAAGCTTTTCTCACTGCAATATAATGCTAGACATGGGACAAAGCTTAAGGGTATGTAGGCAATATCTTGACTCAGTAATTTTTTTCCCCTGCTTCTGTCTGACCTACTTGTAGATACCAAGCATTAATGATTTCAGTGTGAGTTTTGCCAGCTTTTCTTATTCTTTTACATAATAATCATAATAATCATTATAATAGTCATCTCTTCTTCTTGTTGTTTTATAATGTGCATGGTGCGTAATAGACAAGTGAATGTGATAGACCTGGGAGCTTACAATGTAAGTATTAGACATAATGCAGCAAGCAATGCCAATAGACAAAGGCTGGAGGGAAGGGGAATATAGGCACAGAAGGATGGCTATGGATCTTTATTGGTCCCTCTTAAAAAAAAAACAGAACCCCAAAAAGGTTTAATGTGTTGCTGCTTGGATTAATGCCCAGTATTAAGGCTGGAGTAGAAGCCTGGTACTTGCTCCCGTTGAAGCTTCTGGCAAAATTCCCACCTGTCTCTGTTGCAACCAGAGTGTACACTAGATCCCAGCCAAGTGAAGTAAATGTGATGGTATTTTGTAAAAAGGTGGAGTAATTTGTGCAATGCGACCAGTGGAAGGGGTAAGGCATGAAACTCGTACATGGATTTGGAGAGGCAAAATCCATATCACAGCCTGGGGCTCAGAGCTGCTCCCCTGCCTACCCCTACTGTAGCTGCTATTTTACCTTCTAAGCTGGATCAGCAGTCAAAGGCTTCAGTGCCAGTTGTGCAGCCTGTTGAAGTCACTGGATCCGTGCAGTCATTGATCATGTGGGTCTTCCTCCAGCCTGTTCCAATGACTGAAATATTTTGCTACTTGAAAACACATTTTTCTCTTCAATACGAACATTCCCTGTATTTTTAACCCTGCTCTCATTTTATCTTGCTCAAAATTTCAAGGGTCCATAGGGGTGAGGAAGAGGCTGCACAGCTTCTGCAGTCCTCTGGAGGAATCCTGCTGGCCAGCTCAGCAAATTATTTTAGGAGCTCCCCGGAATCTCACAATAGAAAAGAAGTTGCATCATCCTTGAACAGGGTACATCATCCTCCCCATTGGCTCTGTGCTACTTTTGTACAACTTTTGTCAATATGTTCTCTATTAAGCAGATTTAAGAATAGTTATTTCCCTAGGTCCCTTTCGGAGCATCGGACAGTCACTCCCAAAGTACTGTTTGGTGTGGCATTGAAAAACTCTTCTACTTGGATCCCTGTGTGCCCAATTTCCTTACTTCGTATGAGTATTTCCTGTCACTTTTCAGAACCAAACCCCAGTGGAGTAAAACAAAATAAACATGGAGTCTTTCTTTTATTGCAGCCTGTGTGCCAAGGCTTCTAAAATCCCACAGGGCCTTGTCCAGAGCTCGTTCAGATCAATGGGAATCTTTCCACTGACTTCGAGGGAGTACAAATATCAAGCTGATAGATTAGTTTAGATCTGTAGCAGAAGAGATGGTAAAGTAACTTTCTCTTATGTAGAGTTTTACAATCTTTTGGGTCAGGGCGACAGGCTCCTTATGCACTTTAATAGGGGCTTGCCTAATAAGGTAACAAAAATGTTCAAGGCATTTTACTTTTTTAAAATAATTGTATATTACCCAAAATCAGTAATCATGCCTGGAAATCGTGCCTTTAGACTCCAGAACACCTCCCTACACGTGTTAATTGCTCAGCAGTTTCTCTGTGATTGGGAGGGTGGAATTTATGCATTTTGACATGCAGTTTAATGCTTAATATCTGGAGCCATCTCTTCAGGCTCTTCAGTAATAGCAAACATCAACGGTTATGTTTTGTTTCAAACACAATAGTGCTGGTGATGTAAAAGTTCCGTTCAGATTTCCAAAGCATTGTTTTCACTCTTTTTGGTACCATCGGATCAAAATTTTCCTCCCCTTTCTTTCCCCCTTCCAAAAAAACCCCGATTACATTTATGGGCTGTTGCTCTCATTTTCACCAGTTTTAAGATGGTTCAACTCCACTGTTGTCAGCAAAGTTGCTCCTGATTTTAACGATGCACGTGAGAGGACATATTGGGGGCCAATAGTTTGGAGAGTTTATGGAGAGTTTTGTAGAAATCTTTTTCTTTTGTTTCTTTCAGGCTCAGTTCTAGGTCTTCCACTCGTGGGTATTGAATTTCCTCATTTTATAGATGCTTAGCCACAAAGATGATTATTTGCTAGCAGCATGAAACCACAATCCTAGTAATTTATGATTGCACATGTTTTCTTTTTACTGATGAATGACTTCAGAAGAGGGATTCCCATTTAAAATATTCATTGCAATATTAGAAGAGAAGTAGCTTTTTATGTAATATGTTGACATCACTTCTTGTGTTGACACATGGTGCTTGGCTCTATGCCTTGAGGCATATAGCCTTACATTTTGCAAATGTAAAGAGCTGTAGAAGATACAGGGTCCTCTCTTGTGGTCTCAGTTAAACCCACCAAGGAATCAAATCAAGCCACAATCTTTTACAAGCTATAATATGTAGCTTGGCTAATAAGTAGACTTGCATCTACCCTAAATATCATTAAGTATATTGTATGGGGTAGCTGTGCTAATTTAATTATATTGACTTTCTTGTGGAGGTGCGATGTAGCTTATTTTTACAGCACTAAAGAAAATGTGCACCATTTTGGTATGTCTTCACGAGGAATGTTGCCTGTGTTAAGCTTTATTCTTCACTAGGATCAGTCACTGACAACCACATTTCAGTTGTGGAACTGAGCTAAAGGTTGGAGTGATTCAGATCTGAGGTTTTGATTCAGACTATTATAGAGCTGTGAGCCAGCCACAAGGTTTGGATCAGGGCAGAACTTTCCAGAAATTTAGGGCTGCTTGGATCCCTTCTACCTTTTAGTGGTACTCCCCTTTCTAATTAGAATTCGACACTGTATTTCACAGAGGAGCAGTTGTTTTGGTCTGATTTTAGTCCTGTATTGACAGCCTTGCAGACTGACCTCCTCCATTCTAGCACATACAGGAATAGAGCAAGCTCTTCAAAAATGTCATGCCAGTGTGCCTCATCTGTAGCCTGGAAGCACCACCTCTGATGAGAGAGATTCCATGGCCCATTCAGTCCTAGGTTTTGCTACTGAGACGGCCAACAAGGCCGTTATATAATTGCCTGTTGTAGTGGTGGTTTAAGAGACTTGTCCATTGCGTGCCTGTTATGATGATTTGAATCAATTTCTGATATGCCCATCACCGTGGCATCTAGGCATTATGGCGAAGCTGAATTATCACATAGAGTGGCTTCATTATCTTCCGTTTTATGCAAGGCTCTGGGGTGGGGGGTGCAGGTTTCAAGGTGAGGCCAGGGATCCCGGATTTGGAGTAGCTGATACTGAAACTGGTGATTCCGTTCTAAATTCAAAAAGATTGAGAGCCAGAGGGCTTCCCACATTAGCGTCCAACAAGGATTTCTTAAATTTTATACTAGAGAGGTTTCAGTAGTTCAACACTTCAGCATAACAACATATCAACACTTATTACTGTTGCCCCTAAAAGTCCCAACTGAGATTGGGTCTCAACTATGCCATGTGCCATACACATGTATAGTAAGGGACAATCCCTGCCCCAGAGAGCTTGTAATCTACTTAGAGAAAACAGACCAAGGGAAGGATTTTGCAGATGGGGAATTGAGGCATTGAGTGACTTGCTCAAGGTCACAAAGGGAATCTATGGTAGAGCTGAAAATTGAACCCTGGCCTCTGGAGTCTCCGTCCAGCATTTAAATGGCAAGACCATAATTCTTTTCTTCATTAAGGTTGTTCAAGCTGCTCATCCAGTACGCTCCTTCTGCTGTTCTCTAGCATGCAGAACATCATTTAATTGGAACAGGTGGGGCAGCAACTTGATTCCTTTAGCAAGAAGGGAACATTCCATAATCCCTCACCTCCTTTCTTTAACTTGCTCACATCACACTGTGTCCCTCTGTTTTACTTTGGGTCATAATGGAAGGGGAGTGAAAGGTGGAAAAGGGAAGCTTTTTATTCTTGTGTTTTGTTTTTTTTTAACTATGCAAGCTAGAGCTAGAACTGATGTTGCTCCCTGGCTTTTCACATCTCCTGATAATATTGAGGTATTTCTGTTGCCCTGCTTTAATGTCCAAACCAGTACCTGGTGTCTGATGGAGAGTGTCCCTTTGACATTGCATTTGAGATGGAGGCTCCATTCAGTTTGGGGCCAGGTCAGTCACACGTATGAGCTTTGGTCCTTCACCTGACAGTGAAAAGGCAGGACTGCTGTTGGCATTGCAGACTTTTAGCCACCATTCCTTCCTCCCCAGCATCACAGTTTCATTCTGCCATTCTCAGAGAAAGCAGAAGGAGATGTTTTCTCTCCGTCCTTTCTAGAGCGTACTTCGCTCCAGTGAACAAGTTCCAGACTTAACATGGCTGAAATATCAGAGGAGACAGAAGAAATCTCCTTTCTTTGAGACACAGAAATCCAGTGGCACTGAGGTACTGTGACATCAGATCTCTCTTGACTGTAGAGTTCTGTACTGCCATTTGCAGCAGTCATGGAGACCACAATAAATCTTAGCCCACTATTTTCAAGTTCCTCAGTGAGAGAGGAACAACTATCCGAGGCCCAAGTTCCTCTAGTGCAGGTGGGTCAGTCATTATCGGTCTATGACTTCATGCAGGGAGATTTTATCCTTTCTCCATCATTTCCTCATAACCCAAATGTGACAGGCTCCCTTTCTCACTGTGCTGCTGTCACAAGCTGTAGAACACTCCCAGTCCTACACTCCTACCAGCATTCGCACAGGCAGGGACACACCCAGCTGCAGTTACATGCAGGCTGACCAGCCACTGCATGAACCAACAATAGAGAGGCTACAGCCAAGATACCTCCAGCTTCCCAGCCTAGGACCCCAGAGCTGCACCGCCCTGTGCTGGTCAAAATTCCGACCAATGTGAACGTGTTACTTGTTTCACCCCTCCCACAACGCGGAGAGGAATATGTCACAAACTTGTGTTAACCAAGGTGAGATTTTCCCCCAAACACTTCACTCAAAGGTACACTGGATTAGATAAAGCAGGGGCCAGCAAACTGTGGTACGCGTGCCAAAGGTGGCATGCCAGTCGATTTTTAATGCCATTTAATGCCGATTTTCTGCTCCCAGCCGAGGTCCCAGGTATTGGCCCTGCTCAGCCCTCTGCCTGCCAGGTGGCTGGGACCCCGGCTGGCCGGCCGGAACCCCAGACCAGCAGCAGGCTAAGCAGCTCAGCCTGCTGCTGGTCTGGGGTCTTGGCCGCTGGCCCCGCTCAGTCGGCTGCTCTCCGACAAGGAGTTCTTTCAGGAAGGGCAGGCAGCTTCTAGCCAGGGATTCTTCCCTGAGGGGCAGCGGAAAGGCACCTCAGTGACCCTGGATGGGAGTTCCGAAGCTCCTGCCCGCGGGGCTCAGGGAGCACTGGAGGGACTGGGCTAGGGGGAGCAGCTGCATTAGGGCTCCCAGATGCTGCACGAGGGGCTTGTGCGACTCTCTCATGGCCCCTGGACTTTAAAGGGGGAGCCTGGACTGGTGCATGGCGCTGCGAGTCACAACCACCACCCCTTTTGCATCATCCTGCTGTCTCCTCATGCTCCCATTCTCCTCTCCCCTTCTCTGGCACTGCATCAGCCCATGAGGGGGCCATGCCTCTGGTGCCTCCAAGACGGCCGGGCAGTGGCGGGGTCGGAGGGGTTTTACAGTCTCTGGAAAGAGCAGATGGAGACGGGGAGGCTCTTGCTGTGTCCGTGCATCCTAACACAGTGGCACTTCAGCTCGGGTGAGAGTGGTCCCCGGTCTGTTCAGGCTTAAAATGCGCAAGCTGCGGGGTGATCTGGGTAGGTCTTGCATCGTGGGGGATCTGCATCTCAAAGGAGAAGGCAGAGGGAGCACAGTGGTCCCTAAAAGCAGCCATATGAGTTTTTTGGGCAGCAGGGACCCGGGTCTTAAGGGCAGCTTCCTAGAGCTCCAGTCAGTGCTGTGTTAGTTTCATGTCAGGAGTTGCAGCTAGCTGCTTCTCTGAGCCCTTGGCATCACCTAAAGCAGGCCTGCACAACATGCGGCCCGGGGGCCACATGCGGCCCACAGGGGCTCACTGTGCGGCCCGCGGGGGGTGAATAGGGGTGGGGCAAGCCAAGCGGTGGGGTTGGAGGAAGCGAATGGGGTGGGGGGGAGCGAGCACAGGGCTTTTCGGCCCGCAGCTGTTTTTTTTTGCAGTAATATGGCCCTCGCTGCTTTCCAAGTTGTGCAGGCCTGACCTAAAGGGAGACGCTGAAACTCCCCTGGGCACTGTGTCAATAAGAGTATTCGGTGCACAAGCCTGCACACATTCATTTGAAAGAACCTCCTAATGCTCATTTATGTGGTAGCAGTGTTGGTTGTTGCTCCCCCCCGCCCCGCGCCGTTACTGGTGCAGTCGCTGCTTTCCCTCTTAAATGCACATGCTACCATCTTCTGAACTTGAAACGTATCTGGAGTGTTTGTGTGGGTCAGTATTGCAGGGAGAGATGGGAGCCAGAAAGGGTGAAATCTGTATGGCCATCCATTTAGATCAGGGGTAGACAACCTATGGCATGCGTGCGAAAGGCAGCACGTGAGCTGATTTTCAGTGGCACTCAGACTGCTGGGGTTCTGCCCACTGGTCCAGGGGGCTCTGCATTTTAATTTAATTTTAAATGAAGCTTCTTAAATATTTTAAAAACCTTATTTACTTTACTTTACATACAACAATAGTTCAGTTCTAAATTATAGACTTATAGAAAGAGACCTTCTAAAAACATTAAAATATATTACTGGCGTGCAAAACCTTAAATTAGAGTGAATGAATGAAGACTCAGCACACCACTTCTGAAAGGTTTCTGACCCCTGAGATAAAGGAAAAAAACAAGTTTATTAACTACAAAAAGATAGATTTTAAGTGATTATAAAGTGGAAAGCAAGTAGATCAAATCAGATAACCCAGTAAATAAAACTGCAAACTAAGCCTAAAATACTAGAAAGATTGGACACGAATTAGGAATTTCTCACCGTGACTGATGATACAAGCAGGTTTGCAGACTCTCAAGGCACAAGCTGCACTTGCTTTGCAGCTTGGACTCCCCACCCTGGTTCCAAGTCCTTTTCTTTCAAAGCTTCTCTCATGTGTTGAGTTGTGGGGGATGTGACTCCTGGGCTTATATGGCTTTTCCATATGGCGGGAACCCTTTGTTTCAAATTTTGTTCCTAGACCAGTTTGTGAAATAATACAGGTACCCAAAATGGAGGTCAGAGTCATGTGGTCTGGACACATGCCCTTGCAGAGTCATGGCAGCCATTATTTACAAGCTGGCCAAAATGTTTACAGGAAGGATAAACTATTGCACAGCCCATTGTCTTTGTGGATGAAGCATTAGCACTGTCTGACTTCTTCATTGTTGTACCTGAAAGGCTGGCTGTGGGTGTTTTCGAGAGTAAGCCCATTTGAAATACAGATCGATAGTCAGTATTTATAACTTCAGATGCAAAAATGATACATACATACAAATATGATAATCCTATTGAGCAAATCATAACTTTTCCAATCATACCTTAGATGACCCATCTTGTTCAAAATGCATCATAATTATGCTATAATCATACCATAATAATATTACTATGAGAGATATAGGGTGTAATGTCACACCAACCTTCTGCTGTTGGCATTAGTTGAAGCATGTGGCACCGACCATAAATTCTCCAAAACTGACTTGTAGCTAGCGTTAAAAATCCACATGCTGTTAAGATATAAAGGCTCACTGTTAAGACTTCTTTAGCTCAACCTACCCAGGTCAAAGTGACT
Organism: Dermatemys mawii; assembly: GCA_007922305.1. NCBI lineage: Eukaryota > Metazoa > Chordata > Testudines > Dermatemydidae > Dermatemys > Dermatemys mawii. The sequence continues at coordinate 15,268,005 of ML677344.1, read as the reverse complement.
CTAGCCTCTTGTCTTTCTGTGAATAACATGGAAATGCTAGCCTGTTCACTTTTTGTGAATAACATTTTTGTGTTGGACTTAGTATAAATCATCTGCAAAGTGCTGGCCAGGGTCTCATTAGAGATTGCAAATCGTTTACAGTCTCCACTCCTGAGCATGGTTATGACTGGGCCTGACTTTTGAGATGAATATGTCTTATGGTGGAGTGTCCTTGAATGAGTCCGTTTGCACTTATACTAAATGCATAGCTTCCAAGATACTGTCACATACCAAGACACACTGGCAGCTCATATAGGGTAGTCTCCACCATGGTGAGAAGTGCCAGCTTTAATTTAGCTAGCTCAAATAACAATAGGAGTGAAACCAGGGCAGTGTGGGCTAGCCACTGAGGTACTCACCTAGGGTTCTGAGTGGGGTTGTGCAGACCCTGTTCCCATGACTTCACTGTTATTGTTATTCAAGCTAGCTAGATCAAAGCTATCTCAGGTACATCTACTGCAGTCCCACTTATGACTGCAGTGCAGACATACCCAAAGACACCTCAACTGCTTGACTCAAGACCTAGCTTATACGTCTATCACTCCAATCACTATCTCCATGAAATATAGCTAATGGGGACAGATACCATCAGAGTGGTACCTGCACAGCCAAAAATAATTTTCTGGCCTGTTGCTGCAACTGTTGTTAGAGAAGAGGAGATTTCTTCCCCAGTTCCTGTTCCTTCAGTTCCAACGACTAGGTATTCATTATATTCTCTGGATTCTCCTCCAATAGGTGTGAGATCAAATCCCCAGCAAGAAAGAGGTTCTAAGTAGGACATAGACCAGGAATCGGCAGTCTTGGGCACGCGGCCTATCAGGGAAGTCTCTTGGCGGGCTGGGACAGTTTGCTTACCTGCCGCGTCCACACGTTCGGCCTATCGTGGCTCCCACTAGCCTCAGTTTGCCATTCCAGGTCAATGGGAGCTACGGGAAGCAGCATGGGCCGAGGGCTGTGCTGGCTGCTGCTCCCTGCCACAGACCATTGTTGAAATTTAATACTTTCGTGTAGTATTATAGTGTGCTATCTATCCCTGTCTGCTGACTGAGTGTTTGATCAAAAATCTACTTCTAAATGCTATTGATGTTGCAGCTGGATAAGTGTGGAAACAATGTAAGGGTGGGCTCCAAAAAGTTTGGCAATTTCATTGGTACTTGTATCTGTTTGTTGCGTTGCATTAGCCAAAATCCAGTATTTATGTAATAACACAATGATTTTCAACAAGTGGGTCTGTGGACCGTTGGCAGTCTGCCGACTATGTCTAAGTGGTCCGCAAAAGGTTGTTGTTACCCTAGAACAGTGGTTTTCAACTTGTGGTCTGTGAACCCGCTACGTCTAAGATTTCCAAAGGGGCCTGCACCTCCATTTGAAAATTGTTAGGGGTCAGCAAATGAAAAGAGTTTTGAAAACCGCTGTATTAGTGTGAAGCAAATCACTGGGGTGGTATTTGCAGTTAAAAACCATTAATCCTTGCCTTTTTAGAATGACAGTTTCTGTCTGAGCAGAAAAATTGGGGGACTCATTTAAACTTGAGTTCTTTATTCATGTACAATATTGGATAGATCCAATCCATGGCTCGCTGCATCTACCGGGGTTTTCTTTGTATTATGTAGACTTGCTTCCTTGGGTAATAAGGCATATTTTTATATAGAGATATTTAAAATGTCAGCATATGTATAAAGGAATCCAAACACGTATAAAGGAATGAGCAGAGATAGTTGCTAAACTTTGTTTAATTAGACATATTCACGATATAAAATTCTATAAATAAATGATAGTTAATGAAGTTGAGATAGAGAATTACCTGAAATAATTTACTTGTGCACATGAAAATTTTTAATATTGCTTCTAGGTTTCTCCAGGTTATTGTTTATTTATGCATTTTCCATCCTCATAAGCTTCTCTTCTGCACTCTGATCTTCCCTCTTTTTTTTTTACTTCCCACTTTGACTCAGAAATATGTAAGTTCAGTTGACCTAAGAGTTTAAAAAACCTGACAAATTTAACTTAGGCATGTGTCGGTTAAAGGCTAGTGCTCTGAAGCTTTCGAGTCCGTGCCTGACACCTTGGTAGAGTGATCTGAACAAATGAAAATGTGAACATTATTTAAACAAATGTAAACAAGAACATGGAAGCAAATGCTTCCTTTTGCTTTAGTGTGGTAGATTTTTATTTTACAAAGCCATGGATTGCAGTATTGTCTTATTCGAGGCCTAATCCATAATTCACTGAAGTCAGTGGGAAGTCTGCCATTGACTTCAGTGTAATTTTAAGTCTCCCAATGAAGTTTGATTCTCAGTGTTGTTCAAGCAAGTAATATAGTACTGTGCAAAGAACAAAACTGGTAAATGTTGGAGATGTCTATACACAGTACTGTAAACTTAAGAAACAAATGGTGTACAACAGGAAAAGTCCAAGGGCCGGATTCTGACATACATACAATTTTTAAGTTGTTGGAAGTTTGTCCTTGTAAAAAGTAGGTTAGGACCTCCGGAAGTGGCCTAATTCTAGCAGATTAATACCAGAAAAAAAACAAATATAAAAATGAGAGGTTTTTAATGAGCTTTATTAAGTTCCTAATCCTTTTTGCATATGGTAAACTTGGCTTTATGAGATGATCTTTAGAACACTCAGGGAGATGCAGATATTGTGAGGTATACTGCTGGCAAACTAATGCAAGCCCCAGGAGCTTGTCTGCTTTTCATACAAATAGAAAAATCTAACAGATGCATGGAAAAGAATTTAAGTGCAACAAAAATAGTGTAGATTAACATTTCTCTTGCTCATTGTGTGCTGCCTTACATCCATTTGTTTTTAGATGTCTGTTTTATGCATCCAGTTTATTTAAACAAAAAAAACTTTCCACACATAGACTTTTACTTTATATACTTACAAATATCCACCTATAATAGCTGCAAGAGCTGAGATCTTTTAGTGTTTGCTACATAGTCACTGAGATTTTCTTTTGCAAATAGCTCCTGCTTTGCCAAGACAAAATTGTTTGCATGTTTGGGAGTTCTAAATACGTATGCTCCGCATACACATTCTGGCCCCGATCTTCACAGGTATTTAGGCTGATTTTAGTGGAAATTAGGAGCCCAGCCACTTTTTAGGATCTGGCTAGCTAATGAAGTTGGGAGTGTGGAGGTGTTTTACATATTTTCTCTTTCATATTTTGGTCATCTTAGAAAGATACGGCCAGATAATGGCAATTAATTACTGCTCCATGTTGGGTTGGTTCAAAGCTGCTTCGCCCCAGCTGGAGCTCTTCTCCCATCTCACTACTGCATGCGGTGAAAGAGAAGCCCTTCCCCTGCGTCACCCTTCAGCAAGAGGCGTCATGGACTTCACAAAACTGCCACAGTTTAGTGTGCTGAGTGCTGGATGGAGTGGCCCGTGGAATACAGGAAGTCAGACTAGATGGTCTAGTAGACCCTTCTGTGCTTAAACTCTGTGACTGGCCTCCACTCTTTTGAGATGGCTTGTGCTCTAGGAGGTATCAGCAGGAAGTAGTCCTTACACTCAAAGTGCACAGAGTGTGCTTGTACCAGATTCTGCACGTTGGTCATTCCTTATACTCTCTTCCTCTGCCTCCTTGGACATCCACAGATTGACCAGCCACACTCTGGTTCACAGTCTGGAAAAAAAATGACTGTATGTTGTGCATTGAACTCTGATTTCACTCTGTCCCTTGCTACTTTCAGTGTTTCATTGTGCAAGGACACAGTTTCACAGTTGACTTTGATGTATGTTCAGTTGACCTAAGAGTTTAAAAATAAACTCAACTGAACATCTCCGAGGTTGGGAGGGGACAAAGCCATTCTGACCGCTCCTCTTGGCAGAGTTGAACTGAGTACGTTCCTCAATCAACTGTCTTTTAAAAGTATTAGTAAGCTGTGCACTTGGAGTTGGGTGGATGGAAGGTCTGGAGGGGAGAGAGCCTAGCAAAATCATTTGTTTCAGTTTGCTTGGTAGTGCAGTAATCCATAAATATTTTAATTCTGGTTCCATAATGGTATCGTGTCCTGAGACATCACTCTGTAGCTCCACAATTCACTTCTTTTGACCTTCTGAGAGTTCCTCTCCAAATTGTTAGTCAAATTTGTAGTTGCTTTTCTCTCCTCATTGGGTGTTTCTAACCAGTCCCACTTCTGGTTGTTACAAACTCTTTTAACATGGCTGAAAGGCATGGGAAGGGTCCAGTTACACAGCTGATTGTGGATCTGCTGGTCTCTGCCAGGCAGTGGCTGGAGGCAGTGTAGAGTGGTGGAACCCCAAGAGGAGCTCCCAGGGCTCTCAGGAATCCCATTCAGTGCACCGCTATTAACAGAGCCAGCCATCCTCCCTCTGTTCTATTCAGTGTCTGATATTGCTGCCATCACTGTGGTATACTTCCTGCCCCCTTTGGGGTGGCTATCACCACAGAAAGCACTAACAAACAGTTCTTGTACTCAGGGACTATTGTTGTGTGTGACCTCTGTGTAGGGGCAAAATTGCATGCATAGGAAGATGCTTTTGGCATACTGCTCACTTTCCTTATCCAGGCCACTGTGCTACACAGTGGCTACTTCCAGGGAATCCCCTTGTGTTCTCAAGGTGACCCTGAAGGCAGCCCTGTGCCTCAGTTTCATAGAATATCAGGATTGGAAGAGACCTCAGGAGATTATCTAGTCCCACCCCTGCTCAAAGCAGGACCAATCCCCAACTAAATCATCCAGCAGATTTTTGTCCCAGATCCCTAAATGACCCCCTCAAGGATTGAACTCAAACCTTGGTTTAGCAGGTTAATGCTCAAACCACTGAGCTATCCCTTTCCTCTTCTAGAGTCCCCAGTAACTCCACATAAGCTTTCTGAATATAAATAGCTCTTTATGGGGTTAATTTATTTCAACAGTCTCACAACTCTCTAATTCAGAATTCCCCAGCATCATTCAAACAGTACATTCAATTTTTCAAGTCCTGACAGGCCACCAATTCAGGGTCAGTGACTATCACCACAATCCAACTCTTGACTACAGCTCCAGCATCTCTTACCATGTCTCATCGCTCAGGTACAGCTCCTGTGTGTTTCAGCATGCCTCACCCCAGTCCTCTAGTGGGGGTGTTTTTCCACCCTATTTTATTCCCATGTTTTGTTCTAGCTGTCATCTAGAGGCATCAGCAGGTTCATCCCTCAATCATTCTACCACCATTCACCAGCCTTCAGGTCCCTCTGGCTTCAGCTCTTCCATTCAGATAGTCAGCAGACATCTCCCTCCGCTGCTCTCCACGTTCAGCCCTCTCAAGCCCTCTCTGGATGTGGTTCTGTGCCCTAGGGAAGTTTGTTGGTGACCCCCTGACTGCATCCCTGCCTTCTGCTTTTGCCAGCCTGATCTGGCTCTTCTGCTCAACCAGTAAACTCCCACCACTGTGTCTCTCAGGGGTGTCCCATCCCTGAATCTCTCAGCCCAATTCTGATCTTTTTTTTGAGTTCTTTCTACTTCTCTACAAATACTCACACAGCCCCAGCCCTTCTTGGTTCTGGATCCCCTCTTCCTTTTGGTCTGTCTTTTAAAACTCCCAGGAACAGCGTCAGCTTCCTCATTTCACCAAATTAGGGTACATCTGGACTGGAACAGGAGAGCTGGGCCCAAATTCATTTAAGTTCTAGACATAGTTTTAACCAAGTGTTTCTGACCTAGAGGGTTTTTGTCACAAAATACAGTTGGGACAGTAGAGTTCATTGAAAATTTTATTACAATCTAAAGCAAAGAAAATCTCGCTCCCTCATTCCCCCGCCCACATCTTTACCCTTCAAGGTCAAGTATTATTTGCCAACCTCTTGCAACACACATAGATAAATGATAAGTGATGCTTCTTGAACTCTTACTTTTATAGTACATATAAAGGGAAAGGAGTTGCAAAAATATTTAACCTTGAATAAGGTTGAGAAACACTGATCTGAACAATAGAAGTATATCTTAGCGGTAGATCTATAGCAGTAAAACTTTGTGGAGCTTGGCCTGTTCATCGTTTACTTACCACAAAAGTGAAAATACTGTTGTTTATTATTTATTGAATATGGCCAAAATTTCCCAAAGTAGCCTCTGAAAATCATCTATATTTCTCAGCCTAGGGTGGCAAAGACCCAGGCACCCAAAATCAGAGATGCTGAGCACTCTTTGACGTTTGTTGGAGTTTTGGATATTTAGCACCTCTGAGGGGTGGTCTTTGGGTGTCTCAAGTACGGCAGCTAAAAAATTGAGGCATTCAGAATAAAAGACTACTTTGGAAAGTGCTGGCCTATTGACCTTTTTAAGACATCTACAACTGTTGTACATTGGCATTTTCTTTCAGAGAAAACAAAGAAACAAAAAATTGGATAAATTCAGGCTAAAAATAAGGTGTGTATTTTTAACAGTAAACGTGACTAGCCAATGAAAGAATTATACAGGAATGTGGTGAAGTCTCCTTTATTCGAAGTCTTAAATCAAGATTGGATATCTTTTTAAAAGCACAAACAGAAGATATAAACTTGGGGCAGGTATTATGGAGTGAGGTTCTGTGATCTTACAGGAGGTAAGAAGAGGCTTAGTCCTGCCTTAAGTGCAGGGGACTGGACTAGCAGACTTCTTGAGGTCCCTTCCAGTCCTACGAGTCTATGATCATACTGGTCCCTTCTGGCCTTAAAATGTAGAACCTAGACACCTTTTGTGACTTTATTGTGGGGTGTTTTCCTTCCCTAGCTGGGTTACAGGTGTTTTGAGTCAGAAAGAGGACAAGGGAATGGAAAGTGAAAGAACCCCTCGAGGCTTGTTGCTGCTGTCAGGCAGCCCTAAGGGAGAGATGGAGGTGGGTGAGGTAATATCTTTTACTGGACCACCTTCTGTTGCTGAGAGACAAGCTTTTCAACTACATAGAGCTCTAAGGGAGGCAGCCCTCCTGTGAGTTCTCTGGCTGCCTTGGAGGGATGTTAGAATTAAAGACAGTAGTCTCACCCGGTTCATTCAGACACCCCTGTTGCAGCATCATGTTCTGTGATTAGGGTTGTCCCCTGTACAACCAAATTCTAATGTCTGCAGACACGTCTTAGGTAAATTAAGTCTCTCATAAGGCCAAATTCCCAAAATGGAGGGAGTTTAATCAAAGCCAAATTTGCAAAGTAGCACACAATAGAAATAAATGGAACCACCTGGAAGACTCTTCCCATACAGCTCATTCTTTCAGACACAGACATGTCTAAAAAAACCCATGCCAACCTTACAAGCACCCTTTTCTGACATCTGTCTTAAACTGTGTGATTCATTAGTTAAAACTGGGGTAGCCTGATTTAACATGGTTCACTTTCCATGAGTCAGATTTAAGACTAGCTGTTCTGTATTGGCTGTATTCTTTATATAGCACGCCTGTATTTGTCATCATACAGAATAAATTGTTTTGGGAATATTTAGATCAGTTTTCTGTGAAAACCATACAAACTATGGCTCACTGAACTTTTGAAGCCCAAATTCTTTTTGCAGCTGATTGGCAAAGTTGAAAATCCACCCCTACCTCCCCCATGAGGGGAAGAAAAATCTAGCTCAGTTGGGTTTAGTTCTGTCATTTTCTCATATACATTAAATCTTAAATGCTTTTCTGTCTGAGTTGCATGACTGATCTGACTGGTTCCACGTCACAAACTTGGACAATACAGCAAAGGTTTGCAACAGAGCAGATTTATCCTTGGAAGCAATCACCATGACAGTGAACCAGCTACAGGAGTGCATGGTGTTTACAGCGCCTGCCAGGATGTCTGCAAATTCCAACTTAGAATCATATTGCAGCTTTTTCCCAAAGTGAAATAGCCTCTTAGAAGGAATCTCTCTCTGCTTGTTCATTTGTGTGACGCCAGTTCTGTCATGACCTTCCTTTTTGCTGTCAAAATGGGGACAAGGCTCCTTTTCATTCTTCTGCCAGCCAAAGCACAAATAAAAGCTGTTGTTGCCAATAAACAACTCGTCCTGTTTCCACTTCTGCTTATGCAAAGGGGCCCTGGGCAGTAGATTCAGGGCAGTTCCATTTCATGATGAGGCAGAATGCAGGGGGAGGGGCTCTCCATTGGAGGCACATGCCTTGCATTCGTGGAGTCCAGCTTACCAAGGGATTCTTGCTCAGCCGTCTAGGGTGGGTGTGTTGGAGAGGTCTGAGATCCAGATTGTTTGTCTCTTCACTTTTGCTGGAAGTATGAGGGTTGTGGAAAGCACTTTGTGCCTTAGGCTGATGTTGATTCTGTGTAGTGTGACACAGTCGAAAGAGGATTCTTTCCGTCTTCTCTCCATTGCTATCCCCAGTGCCAAGGAAAAAGATTTCTCTCAAACTGCAGGTATTGTTTGGCTTAGTGAGTAAGACTCTGGACTGGAATTTAGGAGGCCAGTGCTCTAGTCCAGGCTCTGCTATTGTCCTGTGATGTCACCTCTGAGCTTCTGTTTCCTTTGTGTTGATGTAGTTCCTACAGTGCTATCTGGTGCATCCACCAGCCAGTGACTCCTCCACAGTAATTGTATGTCCAGAAACATATGCCAAAGGCTACCAAATCCTTAGTGAACCACCACAGAGAGCAAGATTTTAGGCAATGGCCATCTACTGAACATGCCCCGGTTGTAGGAAGAGTTCTAGGCTGGAAAGGGTACCAGCACCCTAAGAACCTTAAATACTGTTCGTTATATAAATTACAAGATCTTTCTGTTTTCATGTTCTGTCTGTTGTGCTCTCACACACATGGGACCAGATCCTGCATTGCTTTGCACCTTGTGTAATCACTTAAATTGATGTAAAATGGATGTAAACTGTTACCACTCTGATTTAGGAGCATTTTACACTCTCTTTGTACTAGATAAACTAGTATTTTTTGATGTCATTAAATAAAATGAAGTATATTTCTAGTATGTATTAGTAACTACTAATTAAACTTGGTTTAGTTACATTAAGAATTTATCCATATTCTTTCTGTTGCTGATTGAAATAAACGACATATAGAGATGAATGCTAATCCATATGATGGTTTATGAACACAGAGTGTTCCAGGGATTGTCACAAATCCACGTGATGTCCTGAGTGCTAGATTTTGCATTTGTATCACGGAGTCAGTTGAAAATCACATATAAGCAAACAACTCCCTATTTAATATGCATCTGTGAAGGCTCAGAAAGGTTTTTTTTTTTTTCTCAACAAAGGGTGTAGAATAAATTATATTTCATAATCTTACTCCAGTTATAGGATGGCAAATCCAGTGTTACAAATAGCGGAATGCAAAGCAAACAAACAAAAAGTGTGAATGTTGGGGGGCTGGAGGGGATATTCTACATGTCACTTATCATTAAACCTCTTATCAGGAAATCTGCCATTTCAAATACAGAAGATTTTTACCTCTGAGGGTATAAAGCCATGTTCTGAGGTGATGTAAATCAGCATAGCTCCATCTAAATTAATAGAACTGTTCCAATTGACACCTATTGAGGTTTTGTCCTATAATCTTTGGAGGACGGCTGAATGCCTACAGATGAGCATTTTAGCAAAAATTGCTGGAAGATCTTATAACATGTCACATTCCACTTTTTTGAGATATGCATGTTTGGTTTGAGGACGGACTAAGATGAGCATAGCTTCATGTAATCACAGACAGTTGATTTGCAATAATAAATTTGCATAATTTCTCTAGCATTTTAATCAGGTTGCTACAGCAAATAAAATTCATTCACAGTGCTCTTGTACAGAAATATTCCATTTAACATTGTCCAAGGTCCTCCTTCGCTATAGAATATAGTTAGAAAATAACCCTACCTTCTCAAATTGGTAATCTAGTGAATACGTCTTTTTAGAAAGACTAAAATAGTGCTCTTCAAACAACTTGTATGTCCTAGGAGTGGATAATCCTAACAAGTTTTGTAGTCGCTAAATTATCATCTAAAGATCTCGGAGAAGAAATTTTATTTTCTTTGACTAGAGCTGCAAAAAGCACGTTATGCATTCCTGAAGTCACTCAGATACTTGTAGTTTGGCTAAAAGTCATACACATACTTTTTAGGGTGCCAATTCAGGAAAGCACATAAACTATGCCTAACTTTAAGTATGTTCTTAAATCCCTTTGACTTCAGTGCAACTTAATCACATGTCAGTTTAAGCGTATGTTTAAATATTGTCCTGAATAGACTTGTTTTCCTGAACAAGATATTAGAGGTACTCTATTTTGGAGACCAGAGATGCAAGAGCATAGGCTTAAATTTCAGATTTTTAGGTATGTGTCTATTTACTGTAATTATGTGCAGAGACCTGTCATTGGCATGTGTTATTTAGACATGCCAAGGCTTGCCTATTTTCATGCTTACACTTCTGAATGACAAGATGGCTCAGCTGGCTCGGGTCAGTTGACTTGGGCTTAATGCTAGAAATTGCTATGCAAATGTTGGTCTCTAGACCGAGGCCGAATGTCTACACTGCAATTTTTCAGGGTGGGAACCCGAACCCTGGGTGAGCCGCAAGTTTGTTTGTTTTTTATTCTCTGTCTAGACATACTCTCAGAGGTCAGATGTGGGGTGATTGTTTTATAAAAAGTCTTTGCCCATGGATGATGTGGTATTTTTGTCTTTTATCATTTTTGTGTCTCAGTTCATTTGAGAGCGTAGTGATTGTCTGGTTTCACCCCCATCATTGTTATTGGGGCATTTTTTGTCCTGGATGAGGTACACCACATGCTCTGATAGGCATGTGTAGAACCCATTGATTTTGAAAGGTGGGTTGTTGGGGGTGTGGGATGTTGGTTATAGCAAAACCTACAAACATCTCTCCACTGCTGCATCTGTTGTTCTGGCAGAGTCTGGTGCTGTTTTGAGTTGGTCCTGGTCTTTGTTTCTCAGCAAGCAGAGCTTGTTTCTAATGATGAACATCAGTCTCTAATGTCCACCGAAGCACTTGTTTGTCTGGCAGTCTGGGAAATGCCAGGATTCTTAAGTTTAGCTGATCTCAGAGGAACAGAACATGTGAATCTACTATTTATAGAATAAAAATATGACTAGGGCTTTAAAAATTAGGCTCTATATATCTTACTTGATGGGTTTGTTTCCTCTATGAAGATTTAATAGCACGATAAGGTTTTCTAGAGCCCTCCAAGGGACCCTTAGATATGTGGTGTCAGAATATGCTTCTTAAAATGTGAGAAGAAATAAATCCTGATGTTAGGTGATTATTGTTCAGAGTACTGCAGAAGGGAATTATTCACATAAGTCATGTAAAGGACAATGGGCTCGAACCTACACCCACCTGAGTCGAGGGGAGCTTTGCCATTAACACTGGATGAGGAGAGGTTTTATCAGGAGAGGAAGGATAGGTTTTTGGGTTTTTTTGCACTGGGCATTGACAGTGATTGGGCAGGGCTGGGAGTGGAGGGGACTTGCTTCTTGCCTGTGGCCCCTCAGTTAAAAGTGAAAATTAATCTGTCTTAAATATTCATTAAAGTAACTTTTTTTTCTTTTGTTTTTAAATCTGGTTTGGCACTTCTGCATTTCTCTATAAAACCATTCTTTGTGACAGTCAGGCTGCAGGAGGGCAACTGGCACTGCCTCTGGGCGTTGGATGTGATATTCAGGGGGAGCCGGGCTCTGGGGCGATACCTCCAGTAGGCGCCGGGCACAAATTTGTCTTATAGAAAAAGTACTGAACTGGAATTCCAGACCTCTGGACTGAGCAACCCTGTTATAGTCTTACCCTTTACAACATCCTTTGGCAAGGAGTTCCATAGATTAACTGCATTGTGTGAAAAAATATTTCCTTTTGTTTGTTTTAAACCTGCTGCCTATTAATTTCGTTTGGTTACCTCTGCTTCTTGTGTTATAAGGAGTAAACAACACTTCCTTATTTACTTTCTCCACACCAGTCATGATTTTATAGACTTCTATCGTATGGCCGATTAGTCGTCTCTTTTCCAAGATGAAAAGTCCCAGTCTTATTAATCTCTCCTCATATGGAAGCCATTCCATAACTTTAATAATTTTAGTTGCCCTTTTCTGAACCTTTTCCAATTCCAATATATTTTTTTTTGAGATGGGGTGACCACATCTGCACACACTATTCAAGACGTGGGTCATGAATTTATACGGGGGCAATATGATATTTTCTGTCTTATTATCTATCCCTTTCTTAATGATTCCCAACATTCTGTTTGCTTTTTTCACTGCTACTTCACATTGAGTGGCTGTTTTCTGAGAACTATCCACAACGACTCCAGGATCACTTTCTTGAGGGATAACATCTAATTTAGACCCCGTTATTTTATATGTATAGTTGGGATTATGTTTTCCAATGTGCATTACTTTGCATTTATCAACATTGAATTTCATCTGCCGTTTTGTTGTGCAGTCACCTAGTTTTGAGAGATCATTTTGTAGCTCTTTGCATTTAATTATACATTTAATTATATTATGGACACTATTACTAGGTGGTCCAGCTATGTTCACCTCTTGGACCAGAACCTGTGCTCCACATAGGACTAAATCCAGAATTGCTTCTCCTGTTGTGAGCTCCAAGAAGCAGTCATTTAAGGTGTCAAAAAACTTTATCTCTGGATCTCGTCCTGAGGTGACATGTACCCAGTCAATGTGGGGATAGTTGAAATCCCTCAGTATTATTGAGTGTTTTAGTTTAATAGCCTCTCTAATCTCCCTGAGCATTTCACAGTCACTATCACCATCCTGGTCAGGTGATCGATAATATATCCCTACTGCTAATTCTTATTATTACAGCGTGGAATTACTATCCATAGAGATTCTGTGGTACAACTTGGTTCATTTAATATTTTGATTCTAAGCTTTCTTTCACATATAGTGCCACTCCCCCACCAGCCAGGACCTGTTCTGTCCTTCCGATGTATTTTAGACTCTAATATTACTGTGTCCCATTGATTATGCTCACTCCACCAAGTTTCTTTGATGCCTATTATATCAATATCCTCATTTAATATGAGGCACTCTAGATCACCCTTCTTATTATTTGGACTCCTGGCAGAGGTATATAAACATTTTAAAAACTTTGTCACTTTTTATTCGTTTGCCATTACATGATGTAATTGAATGGGACTTTTTTTCGTTTGACTAGTGACAAAGAGTCCTGTGGCACCTAAAGAGTGCCACAGGAGTCCTTTTAGGTGGCACAGGACTCTTTGTCACTTCTGCAATTCCAGACTAACACAGCTACCCCTCTGATTCTTTCATTTGACTGTTTCTCATCAGATCCTACCTGTATTTTATCATCTTCTATCCTCTCCTCCTTACTAGGACAAAGAGACTCTCTCCATCCTCCCCTGTGGGATGTCTCTGTCCAAACCACATGCTCCTCCACACCTGTTGGCTTTGCCTCAGCCCATAGTTTAAAAACCGCTCTATGACCTTTTTCATTTTAAGTGCCAGCCATCTGATTCCACTTTGGTTTAGGTGGAGCCCATACTTCTTGTATAGGCTCCCCCTTTCCTAAAAGTTTCCCCAGTTCCTAATAAATCAGAACACCTCCTCCCTACACCATCGTCTCATCCACGCATTGAGACTGTGCAGTTCTGCCCGTCTAACTGGCCCTGCACATAGAATTGGGAGTATCTCAGAGATTGCTACCAAGGAAGTCCTGGACTTTAATCTCTTATGTAGCAGCCTAAATTTGCCCTCCAGGACCTATCTCCTATCCTTCCCTATGTCATTGATACCTGTATGTACCATGACCACCGGCTTATCCCCAGCACTACAAATAAGCCTATCTAGATGTCTTGGGAGATCCACAACCTTCGCGCCAGGCAGGTAAGTCACCATGCGGTTCTTCTGGTCATCGCATACGCAGCTATCTCTGTTTCTAGTGATGAATCGCCCATTATGAATACCTGTATCTTCCTAATAACTGGAGTTCCCTCCCCCAGAGAGGTATCCTCAGTGCAAGAGAATACCACAACATCAACTGGAAAGAGGGTTCCAACTATGGGATCGTTTCCTTCTGCTCCAGTTGGATGTTCTCCTTCCCTGAGACTTTCGTCCTCCTTAACAGCACAGAGGCTGTCAGAGTGGGCCTCGGACTATTCTGCAGTGCCCTAGAAAGTCTCATCTGTGTACTTCTCTGTTTCCCTGAGCTCTACCAGTTCAGCCTCCAAAGCCTGTATAAGGTCTCTGAGGGCCAGAAGCTCCTTGCACAGAATGCACACAAATGCACCCGCGTATAGGGCAGGTAATCATACATGCCGCATTGGGTGCAATAAGCAGAAAATCCCTCTCTCTGGTTGTTGGGCTTCGTCACTGATTTCAGAGTCACACTGTAAATGTGTGGTGGAGCAGGGACTTGGACACAAGTCTCTCAAGACCTGTGCTAGTACTCTAACTACTGGATAATCCTTCCTCTCTAGAAAAGTTGTGTCATAAGTACAAAGTAGCCTAGAATTACTGTTTACCTGTAAGTGGTTAAGCTAAAGGCTGAGAGGTGGACAACTGACCAATGAGAAATTCCTCAGGAGACAAAGGATTTTGAGTTTCAGTTTCTCTCTGGCTCTTCTCTGTTCAATTCGGCTATGGGATGAACCACATGTATTTCTTTCACTGTAAATATTGGTTTCTATCAAGTAAGGTAGTCAGTAAGTTTACCTTCTTTTTATCACTTGGAGGGTTCTCAGGGGTGCGTGTTGGCTGGGTGCTTCTTAATATTGTAAGACTCAACAGAGATATCAACAGTGGGAGAAAGTTGCCTCCGGGGAGAGGTTTGGGTTCTTGATTCTTTTGTTGATTATGGTAGATGCTGTTGTATTGATGGTTATAAGGGATTTATTCCTTTCTTTTTTCCTTTTATTAAAATCTTTCTTTTAAGAATCTGACTGCTTGTTTTCCATTGTGTAAGATCCTGGTTTTGGATTGGGCACGTCTCGCAGGATCAGGCAAGGCTTTTCTCTCGAGCTTCCCAGGGAGGGAAGAAGTTTGGGGGTTTAGTGGAAAGGGAAAGAAGGGTCCCAAACTCCCCTTTGTCCTAGTTTTTGGAATATTGAGTTTGGTGGTGGCAGCAGTTAGTTCCAGACACAGAAGAAGTTTGTGTTCTGTGGGGGGAAAGATAACCTAAGCTGGTAAAATAGGGAGTTATTGGGGAGTTATTTCTTTTTTTTTTTTTTCATGCGGGTCCCCACATCTGTACCCTAGAGTTCAGAGTGGGGAGGCAATCCTGACAAGTTGTGACTTTGCCAAATCCACACACATAGCCAATGTCAGATTTGGGGAAAGTCTTCAGGAGTTCCTGGGTTCCAACCCTCCCTTCAGAGCCACACGTATCTCTAAAGCTCAGAACAGCGGTGTGCAATAGAAATTCGATGCTAGTCACACTTGTGGTTTTGCATTTTTCTTATTCGCCACATTATAAAAAAGGATTAAAAAACATACTACAAATGACATTTCAAATTATTTTTATTAATATAAAAATAAGTAGATATTACAAAAAATAAGAATAGGTACTACTAACACAAAATTACTTCAATGTGACACTTTGCATTCCTTTTCTTGATCTATACTTGGATTTTATAAAATTTACTGCAGAAAAAGTGTCTTCAATACACGAATGCATTGCTCATGCATGAGCCACAATTCAATAGCCTATTTGCCACATGTGGCTAATGGTGAACATGTTGAACACCGCTGGCTTAGAACAACAACATAAGGAAGAGTCCTGTATCCTTTGCTCTCTCTTTTGGCTCTTGTCTGCGTGAAAGTTAGTATGTTTGGATCTATCATTACTTGCTAAAAAGGAATGTGTTAGGGTGTAGTAATGGTGCTTCATCTTCAAAGGAAACTGATAGTGTTGAGGTTAAGTAGGGAAAAGAATATTCTTTTCTAAAGGGATAGCTGCTTATTTCTTCTTTGTGTTTAAACTCATCATAGTCCTGCAAGTCTCAACTCTTTCTAGCTAGCAAGGAGTTACAGATTAGAAGGGCCAGATCCTCAGTCCTGCTGCATCCCTTTTGTGCTGCCTTGGCAGTTCAGAGGGACTGTGCAGGTAGCTTAAATAGCGTGGTGCAGGGGTAATCCGCAGGTGGCATCTGTCTGGAGTAAGCAGTTATGTGGCCTCCAGAGTAGAAGCATGGCTTGCTGACTCGTCCGATTTTAGCCTGCATCCCATGATATCCGGTGTTTTTGTTTTAAAGTATCACCTCCTGGAGTCATTTGAATACAAGAGACTCTCAACTTTCATTAAAAAAAAAACAGTAAATGTTTACCCCCCGTGGTTGTGAGGATAAACTTGAAGATGTGAACCCCAAAGGTTGAAAAGCTAGAAGGGAACTAAAAAGAACTCCCAGTATGTGATTTGGGGGCCTGGCTAGTGATTTTTGAATGCTTGGAGTTGGCAACACTGAGCATTGCTGCATTCCTGCGATCCTCAGTTACCATAACTGTCCCTTGTGAGTCATTGTAGCTAGGCGCAACTTAGAGGAGTGGCTATTCTAAGTCACATCCAAGGTGGATATTCTAGGCCTGTTCCATAATCACAATGAGAGATAAGAATGTTTGGAGTCTTATTCATTCCATTCTATGCTGTCTGCATTTTACTGAAGTTGCAATTGCTTTATAATAAAAGGACAGCTCCTCATCTGGTGTAAATCATTGGAGCTATTCTCATCCATACCAGCTAAGGATCTGGCCTCAAAATTGTGCTTAAATCTCAGCTTGTTGAATTATTTTTCAGAAATGTTCCTTAACTTATTTAATTTTTTCAGTGTCCTACAGATACCAAAGCAACATTTGGGGTCCATCTTAAAATAGTGGGAGACTGGACAGGTATGTAGAAACAAACTTTCCTCTTTAGGCACAAATACCTTCTCTTGAAATTTTATACCCTGAAGGCTTGAATACAGTGATCACACTTTGATTATGACAATTTCTCAATAGAAGCCATTCATATTTATTTTTCAAAAGTTGCTTTTATTGCTTTATCAATGCTACCGCTGAGTTTTTCAGATGTGTATTTCTTTTGACAACACATTTTTTTAGTACTAACAGATGTTCTGATTGTTAGCTAATTATTAGTAATGTGCCTCAGTCGCTATGCTTTTTACAATAGCCTGCTGCCTCTGTGCCAAGTGTAATGGTGCCTGCAGAAATGATGAAATGTGCACTCTCTAGACAAGGGGATTTTAATACCAGCAGTTTGGTTGGCTGCCAGGTTAATTAACACCTTTGGCACACTGAGATTACAGGTTGCTTTCATGTTCTCCTCTGCTCTTCCGACGTTCTCCAGACCACAGGTGTCAACCCAGATTGCATGCAGAGGAGAATTCTAATTTGCTGCTTGAGGTGACAGCTGTTTACTTAGGTGACAGTTGTCAGTGGTGTCTGATGGCTGATTTTTTCCAGCTTTGCATTTTCGGTCCTAGCAGGAAGCCAGCTCATTTGTTTTTTTGTAGAGGAATGTCTTCTGTATTCACTTACCCAGATTCATCAGTGTGAGGTGGGGTGGGCTTGTTATTTACCACTTCTCCCCAGGACCAGAGAGCTGCTTAAAGAACAAACAAGGTGGCAAAGTGTTAACTAACTGATCTTTCTTGAGGGGGTGGGAACTTCAGCAGGTGCGACTGGCTGCCTGGTTTTAGTAGACATGGTGTAGTATGTTATACTCCTTTCCCCCTGCCTAATGTTTGTGTTATCAGTTTGAATTGTAAGCTATCTGAAGCAGAGACTCTGTTCTGCTCTGTGTCTGGACAGTGCCTGGCACAGTGGGACCCCGTTCCCGGTTGGTCCTTAGGCGCTATCATAATAAGCCTGGTTAATAAATAATAATAATAATAATTAATAGACAGTTGTACTTTCCTTCAGGTCTGTCTCCTCAGCTTGAATTCCTGTTATTTCCAGCCAGGGGTGAAAGTAACTGAAGCGTCTTACCAATACGGGGATTTGGCTGGGGCCAGCTCTGGCCCCTGGAAGGGGCGGGGCCTCGGCCAGAAGGGGCGGGGTTGGGGCAGAGCCAGCCCGCACCCAGCCCCCATACCAGTAAGGGGCCTCTCCCCGTACCTCCTGGGCTCTGGCGGCAGTTTAAAGGGCTCGGGGTGGTAGCGGTGGCCAGACGCAGGCCCTTTAAATAGCTGCCGGAGTCCGGCCACCACCTTCCTAGGGCTCCGGCAACAGGGCTCCCGTCCCCGTGGCCCTTTAAACTGCTGCCAGAGCCCACACTGCAGAAGCCCGGTGGAGGCTGAGGCGGGGCTCCGGGGGCAGTTTAAAGGGCCCGGGACGGTAGTGGCGGCCCAGCCGTGGGCCCTTTAAATGGCTACCGCGGGGCCCTGGCAGCTTTCCCAGGGCTCCGCGGGGACGGGAGCCCTGTTGCCAGAGCCCTAGGGAAGTGGTGGCAGGTCTCCGGCAGCTATTTGAAGAGCCTGGGGCTGGTCTTCCGCTACCGCCCCGAGCCCTTTAAACTGCCCGGGAGCCCCGCTGCAGCCTCCGCGGGCTCCCGCAGCAGGGGCTCTGGCAGCAATTTAAAGGGCCTGGGACTCCAGCTGCTTCTGGGAGCCCCAGCCCCTTTAAGTTGCGCCTGGGGAAGCTGATCCACCCCTGTACAGCTCACCGGCTCTTGCCGGTACGCCGTACGAGGGCGTACCGGCTTACTTTCACCTCTGTTTCCAACTCTGTTCCTGAATCCCATCATTACATTTCAAATAATTTACACCGATACCATTGAGGGCTCACATTGTATTGCAGAGAGATCAATTAAATGCATAAATTAAAGGGATGCAGCGGTGCAGATATATGGTGAATCAGAGACACTCTGGTTAGTTGAGAGCAATTTCCCGCATCGCTGGCTGCTGCTCCTGCTACCTGCACCTGTGAGATGCTGTGAAGAAGTGGTAACTTGGGTTGCTTTTGGCTCTAACAACTTGAGGGAGAAGATATACTATGCATAGGCATACCTATGATAGATTTTGTGTGTGTGGCTAAGTCGCTCATGTGGGTTTTGTGCTTTTCTAAAAATTGAACAGAAAACCTTGTGGCCTGGGCGTTTAGGGGCAGGAAGGCAACTGCACGTGGGTAAGAGATATGTGTAGCACTGAAGTCAGAACAAGTTTGAAAGAGTTATTACCACATCCCCTCATGCAGGCAGTGATAGAAGGATAGTTGAGCTGGCAAGTCCTTGTGGGAGGTTTCTGTTGGTGGAAGATCACTTCTTGCCTAGGTTCCAGCAGATTTAAATTTAGCATCCCAGTAGATGCAGAAAGTAGCTTCTGAATGAATAATTATGACTTCAGAAGTACATTTTCAGGCCAGAAGCAGATATTTAATAGATCTTCAGGCAATATAATTACTCACTCCTAAGAAATAGTGATTTAATACAATGGAACATGAATGCATTTGAACATGGGGAGGGAAATGTAGTTTTGAGACTCATTTAAAGGGAGTAGCCTGTGGGCCAAATCTTCAGCCAATGTATATCAGAGAAGTTCTATTAAAGTCAGTGGAGCCATGCCAGTTTACACCGGCTGAGGATCTGGCACGTTAATACATTTTCAGAAAGGCTGCACATGGTCTCCCTTTTTGTCAGCAGAACATGCATCCTGAAGATGGCTTTAGGATGCAAATACGAGTACTTTTCATTTATAATCATATGATAGTAGTACTAAGCCCTGCAAAAACATACTGTGAAACAGTCTCTGCCCCACAGGTTTATGATTTTAATCAGTGGTGCCGAGCCTCATTACACAGGAGGGTCACATAAGTCTAAACACAACTTTGTGTGGGTCAAACAGATTCTATGTATTTTAATAAGATTTAAAGTCACCTGTATTGATTTACATTTTAAGTTCAGCTTGTTTCCTAATTAGTTAAGTAGGTTGAGTAAACAAAAATGATGTAACCAAGACGACAAAATGCTAATGAATTGGCCATTAGTATATCATGTTGAAGTAGGCTGCAGGACTTATGACATGCTTTGGTAGGCTGTGTGCAGCCCGCAGGCCATAAGTTGGGCACCCCTGATCTAAATAGACAGGCCAGATAAAGAGTAGGAGGGAAGGTATAATGATTCCTTGTTTACAGATGGTGGATCAGAGGCATAGAGAAACTAAATTATTTGCTCAAGGTGATACAAGGAGCCTGTGGTAGCACCACAGTCTAGTTCCTCAACCACAAGACCAATCTTTTCTCCTGTATTTGAATCCGCAGCTACCTGATAGGTGTCCATTTAGGGCAGTGGGGCTTGGTGGAGTATATAATTCTGTCTCTGGGAAGGAACAGCCATCTTGCTGGTGGTGTACGTGTGTCCCCTTGTAGAACTGCTCAAGCATCCGTGGCTGGAGGGCTAGACTGTGCAACTCCTGTGGACGCCGCATCCGTTGTTCCAGGGCCACAGTTTAGCATTTAGCTGGCAGAGAAAGAAGAGATGTAATCCTGGTAGACATCTTTTGGCACCAGTCTGCTTATGCTTAATGAAATTCAATGTACTGGGTATCACCCTAAAACTTTATCAGGCCCCTCTTTTATGGTAAGGTCACAAACACAGGTGGAGCTTTGGCACAGGCTTGCCACTAAAGAATGCCCAAATTCTAATATATCCTCTGGCAATCTCTCTTTTTGTGGCCGGGGCAAACAATATATCTTCCTCCCCTTAATTACCCCATTTGTAAGGTGCTTTCCTGTCTCCCATAGGTGTTGTGAGGATTAATGAGTTAATGTCTATAAAGCATTTGGCAGATGGGAAGTTCCATCTAAATGGTAGATTAGGTCTGGTCTGCCCTTAAAACTTTTACCAGCAGATCTGTTATGGTTAGGAGTGAGATTTTTTTTGCTGATATAGCTATGGTGGTAAAAGTCCTAGTATACGTGCAGTTTTACCAGTACAAAAGTGCTGTGCTAGTATAGTTTATTTTGCTTCCCAAAGTGGAATAAAGCAATGCTGGACCAGTATCTTCTGCTATCAGGAGAGGAAGATAATAGCACTTCCTACCTCACAGGAGTGTTGGGAGGACAGCTGCGTTGAAGAATGGGAGGTGCTTGGATACAATGGTGCTGGGAGCCATAAAAATACCTAAGATAGATTTGCCACTTTAGCTATGACAGCATAGTTAAAGTGCAAACCTTTTCAGTGTAGACAAAGCCTCATAGTCTCTCAGACTCAGTAGATAAACATTAGCTAATTTACACCTGTTTGTTCTGCTTCTCTGATAGCTGGCTGGTGATCCCGTTCACCTCCAGAACTGGGAAGTTTGTTAGCTGAACATTTACGGAAGTCCTTTTTTAAAAAAATTGGCTTAATATTTGTTGTCAGCTTTGTCACTTATTATGCTCTTTTCTCTTGCTGCTCCTTCAAGTATCATTGCTCGTTGTGCTTTAAAGCTAACATTTCAGCTAATACCCCCTGAAGGGAATTGAGAGGCCATAGGCCGTGCTGATATGTCCAGCAATAAAACAGCAGCAAAAGCAAAACACCACACTGTAGCAAACAATGTGTCTCACTCATTAACTGTACTTCAGGTCTTTAGACAGAAAGTGATATTGATAGCATTGAAATAGATATGCTCTTCTGCAGCTCTGCAAGATGTTGTCATGGAAAATAAATATACAGCACATAGAAGATATAAGGTGAACTGTATATTTTTCATAAATCCAGTGAAAAGGCTGCAATATATTACAATGTCTGCTGGGACAAACTGGTTAGGGTTATATTAAAAGCATTGGTTTTGTACGGTGCCTTAATAATTTTTATTCTTTAATGATATCATTCTGCTATCAGACTGTTTATCACGTTAAAGATATTTGCAAGATGAATTCAATGTTGCTGGGTCACAACACAATATTACATGGACAGTATAGTAGCATTGTGTTGGCCTTCAATTGAATTTGGTACTCTTACTATCCTGTTCGTTACTACATTGGCCCAGGAGGCAGTAGACGTGTGACTTTGGTCTGCTTGGTTTGGAGACGAGGATAAATATTTCAGTGAGGTTCCTCAGCTTTAGGTATTAACCATCCTGGTTTGAATCAGATACAGTATGTTCTTTATCATTGTTGCCAACTCTTGCCATACTTGGTGATTTTCTTAAAGCTTCAGCTCCTGGAGTCAGGTGGTTTCAAATAAATCCCAGCTTTCATTTAAACAGGAAAAAAATAACTGTCCATTCCTCATGGATGTGAGAAAAATCTGAAAACATGAACTGAGTGCATCCTGGAGGCTTCAGACCCAGAAACCAAATAAAGTTTCATGATGTTTAAGCCAATCTTGTGATGTTTCAGAATCTATTCTTGCTATTTGAGCTGGAAAATGGGCTTAAACAGACATCTGGGAATTTTCTAGGATGGGGAATCCTCACATAGTGATGACATGGCTGCATGGGCTCTGTGTTAACCCCTCACAGCTCTGAGTATAAAAGGTGTTCCTGGGGACAAGTTGTGATATGCTGTGAGCTATTTCAGCCAGATAAAATTTAGTGGTAAATGTAGGAACTGGAAAGAGTGATATTTCATTTTCAGAAACCTAAGGGATGCAATTAAAACTGTTGAGCTAGCCGACCATATAATCAATAGTCACCACAGCCTGAATTGAGTTTGGTTCAGAATGGAGAAGGAGAGTGAGGAGAGAAAGAGAAGATGTGGCGTTTGAGTGAAAGAGGTGACAAACTTGTCCCATTATCTTCAAAAGTTATTTATTGCTGCTGAGTTTGTTTTAAATATCCAGGTGTTAGTTAGTAAACAAATAAAGGATAAAAACAGTGATCAGCATTCTCTCAAGATACCTCCTGCTTTGGGTCTATTTCATGTCATGCTAGTATGCTTTAATAATCTTCCTCTTCTGTTGCATTCGATTTTGCGAATAAAAGTATCAAGAGAGACGATACCATGTTCAGATCTGTACAGTCAGTCACGCCAGCAGAATTAAATCTCAATTTAATGTTCTGGAATCAGCAACAGTGGGACTTGGTTAGGCATGCTAAGGCTTTAGGTTTAACAATCTGATTTTCAGACTAAGAATTCTCACATGAATGCTGAAGCCTTCTGATCTTGCAGTTCAATAGGGACCTAATTCTGCAACCCGTACCCATAGCCCCACTGAATTCAATACTTCCATGTGTTAGAGTTTCAGAAATGAGCCATGCATTAAATAGAGCTAGACGAAGAACTGATTTGTCGGTTTGGTGCAGTTCTGAAAAAGTAAAAAAAAAATCACTTAGGTCGAACCAAAACTGAAATTGTGGGGAATTTTCAGTGAAATAGAAAGGTCCGTTTTGGGGTCAGTTCTAGAGCAGGGATTCAAGCCTGGGTCTCCCACATCCCATACAATGCTCAGATCACTTGGCTGAAGGTTATAAAGGTGTGTGGGAACCGCAGCAGTACCTCGTCATCCAGTTGTTTTGTGAATGGCCGAAATTATTTGTGGCTAATTCACAAGTAGTTTCAGGTTGACTGAAGCTGTGTTTTTTGGCAAACAAACTATTTGTCTGATAAAATTTGCCCAGCTCTAAAACTGAATATTTGTAATAAAAACACAAAAATGAGATAGCTGTGTTATTAGACAAAGATTGCCATAAGTAATATAAGTTTGACTCTTTAGAGCCATTAATGTTCATTGATTGATTTATTATTGTAAATAGATTAAAATAAATCATTAACAGAAAGGAGACAGGAACAAATTTCGCTTACTGGCTAGACACTGAAAGCATCAGTGCTCTTTTTATGAAAGGAAAGTTAATGATAGCCAGTTTACATTTGTGAATTTTTTTACTCTTAACCTGGATGATTTTGATTAAACTGATCTCCATCTGATTTGGTATAAAACACTGTTATTTGAGTCAGCTTTGCTTGAAGTAATCTGTTTCCTAATTTAAAGGAAACAGTCAAGATTGTTCGGCTTGGAAATTAGCCTATAGCAACAGCCTTCCTACAATAAAGGTCCTATTTTGACAATTCCTGATATGCTCAAGCCTCCCTTTTTTGCACTCTCATTCACTTGTTTAAAAAAAAATAAAGAAGAGGACATAATATGACCATTAGCCATTAGTGCTTATCTTCAAAAAGTCATGGAAGATGGCAGAGATTCCAGAGGACTGGAAAATGGCACTATATTTGCCCATCTATAAAAGGGAAAATAAGGATAACCCAGGGAATTACAGATCAGTCATCTTAATTTCAGTACCCGGAAAGATAATGAAGCAAATAATTAAGTAATTAATTTGCAAACACCTAGAAGTAATAAGGTGATGAGTAATAGCATGGATTTGTCAAGAACCAAGTCAAACCAACCTAACAGCTTTCTTCGACAAGGTAACAAACCTTGTGGATGTCAGGAAGCAGTAGACGTGGTATATCTTGACTTTAGTAAGGATTTTGATACTGTCTTGTATGACCTTCTCATAAACAAACTACAGAAATATAACTTAGATGGAGCTACTATAAGGTGGGTGCATAACTGGTTGGAAAACCATTCCCAGAGAGAAGCTATCAGTAGTTCACAGTCAAGCTGGAAGGGCATATTTAGTGGAGTCCCGCAGGGATCAGTTCTGGGGAGTCTATGATTCTATGACTGAATGATTTAGATTTTTCTTATGTTTCAGTATATTATGTGTAGGAGATGATGAATAATCTTGTAGTCAAGACACTGACCTACGACTTGAAAGATCAACTGCTAGTTGAATTTTCTGATCTGCTTCCTCTTGTCTGATTTGGGCACTTTATCTTCCTGTGCCTCTGTTTCCATTTTGTAAACCAGGGCCAGTAATATTTCACAGGTGTGTGGTAATTTATTTTTTTAATTACTTGCAGCATCCACAATTTGCTGGCGATTGTCCACTTTTGCTCATATAGTGTCTGCCACACAGAACTTGTAAGACTATTTAAAACAGTCTAATGACTATTGGATAGCAGGTTTCAGAGTGGTAGCTGTTATGGTCTGTATCCGCCAAAAAGAACGAGGAGTACTTGTGGTACCTTAGAGACTAACACATTTATTTGGGCATAAGTTTTTGTGGGCTAGAATCCACTTCATCAGATGCATGCAGTGCATGCATTGTGTATGTATGGCACATTTTAATTTGCAAGTACCAAAGAGATCCAGTTTCTCAGATAATTGGAAGAGGAGTTACCCTTATTACTTGGTCTTCAAATCAATTATGCTGCTTAAACTTTGCAAATATAGTGAGAGAGAGAGGGCTATTATTAGTGTTTGCTACACTTTACTAATGAAGATCATTAGAATGTAAAAGTCCAACTCCAGATAATCCTGTGGATTTCTAAGCAAAGGTCCACCTTTTGTATGGTCACATCTCTCTGTAATCATTGCCATTATCCTTTATGCTACGTTATGGGTTACTGAAGAAGACAAAGCTGCTGTCCTGGGATTTTCTGTGCTAAAAGAGATGTTTTAGTGTCTCTGGTTCAGAAATGTTCAGTGGTGTTCCATGCCCCATGTGCCAGCTTTCCCTAGAGGGGGCATGGCTGCTTTAAACCATGAACTTACAGTGTCTAGTTGAACTTTCCAGTCCCAAAATTTGAACATTTGTTTTACAATATTAACTACAGTAATAAATTACAGTTACTTACAGCTTCATAGATTTTAAGACCAAAAAGGACTACTGCAATTGTCTGCTCAAACCTGCACAACATAGGGTACAGAATTTCATTCAGTAAATCCTATACTGGAGTGAACGCAATCCAGCCCAATAATTAGTAGTTGAACTAGAGTATCCCATTAAAAGCATTGCATCTTATTTCTAATTTGAATTGTTGTGACTTCATTTTCCAGCGAATGGATCTTGTTATTCCTTTGTCTGCTAGTTTAAAGAGTTCCATAAAGTCAGGTGTCTTCTTCATGTGTAAGCATATATAAACTGCCATCATCTCACATCTGAACCTTTTCTTTGGTAATTATATAGATTAAGCTCCTAAATTGTCATAATAAATCATGTGTCAAGACATCAGATCATTCTAGCTGCTCTTCTCTGCATGCTCTCCAGCTTTTTAACATCTTTTTAAAAAGTGCACACTAGGTCTAGACTCATTGTTGCAGCTGTGGTATCACCAATGCTACACACAGTAGTATCCTGGTCAGTATTCTGTATTTCTATATCCTAGAATTGTGTTAACGTCTTTTTGCCACAGCAGCCTGCTAGGAGCTCACATTCAACTGGTTACCTGCAAAGACCACTCCTCTTTCGAAGTTATAACGAGCACCACCAATCAACTGCCATGGCTGCTAAAATAGAAAACTGTAAACACCCCAAGCCATTAGGGTGTGGGGCACAGCTCGGGAGATGACATTAGAGGTGACGAAGCCTAGAATCAAAAGCATCATTTTGTGACACCTGGCCTACTAGCAACTTTCTGTACATGTCAAGGCAGAAGCACTCAGTTCAGGCAAGGTGCCACCAGTGAAAACTTACTTTTGAAGGTTGATGATTACATATTTTAGATGGTCCTCATTGCATGACAAATAATTTGGTGGTCTCAGACCATTGTAGAGTGAACAAGTGTTAGGATAACTTAACTTTTCACTAACTGCACTCTTGGCAGAGGTGAAATATTGAATGGTCATGAGCACTGAATGATCTTCTCCCCAGTAGATGTAATCACTCCAGATCATCTCTGAGACATTGGCAGGGCTGTGTGGAGACAGAGGCATTTCTCTGTTGCTGTCCATGCTGTACCCATTCATGAATAATAATAATAATTAATAATAAAGGCTTCAGTCTTTGTAGCCATCAGTTCAGTAACTTCTGCGAGCACCAAATTCACTAGACTATTGCATCAACTTTTGGAATTTCAGATGAGCAAAATGGGAAAACTTTTTTGTGGTTGAATTTCTAGTGCATGAACAAAAATGACAGTTGTAATATGATGAACATGGCACCTCTTAATGATTTTTGTTTAAAAAACCCAAACGTTCAAAAACCAAAATATTTCAGCCAAAAACCAAAATATTTCTATTTGGCTACACTATTGCACTGCCTCTAGTCCTTACTCTCTTCTATGCACCAGGATTCCCAGTCAGACTACAACTCCCATGATGCAGGATGGCCATGGACTCCCA